>WSYH01002848.1:0-41507 GCA_036426205.1 Ascaphus truei | reverse complement strand
TAAAAAGTAAGTTTATGCTGAAGGGTCTCAGGAGCTCTTCCTCTACCTGACCGTCCTGGATGCCGTCATAGACACGCCCCCCCCCAAAGAATTCTTTTAACCGTAATCGTCAATTTAACTTATACAAATCAACCTCCCAGTCAAAAGGATTCATGGTATACGTAGGTATAAATGACAAACCTTTGCTCAATACGCTCCTCTCTGCTTCATACAAAGGGTATGTAGAGATGTTGGAGATCATCTCCTCTGTGAGCGCCCTCTCTGTGCTCCTCTGGTTTTGGTAACCCTTGGTAGAAATCTTGTTCCCCCTATCGCCTCTCCGGATCGGTCGCCACCGACGTGGTCTGGTAATGGTGGCTTTGGGTGGGGTAGCGTGCCTTGACCTAAAAAAGGCACCACAGACAGGCTTCTGGACCATCTGAGTGGTCAGTGTCACTTGTATTATATGCACTTCCAGTATTTGCTGCCCGTCTGGATTTTGAGTAATTCCTCCTCAATTCTGTTTTCCCCTGGGCCGGCTCACCAATGCCCAACAGCCAATTGTAAATACGATGTTCTTTGTAGTCAGAGGCTACTTGTTTTAGCTTGTCTCTCTTGTATTTAATCAAGCTTTCTCTATATGAGTCGACGGTCACCTGAAGTTTGTCAATCCAATTGGTCTCCGTATCTGAGGCCAATGTCTGTTCATGCTTGGTCTCAATTACCACAATCTCGCTCTTGATCTTAGTGAGCTCCTTAGTCACTTGCTCTATTACAGGTACTAGGATCATCAAATCGAATGAGCACTTGTTAAGAATGCAGATCCACCGTTTACAGAAATCTGGATCACTGCGACCTATTGTGGGCTGCTTCTTTATTCTAAAGCCCCTAGGTAGTTGTTTTTCACGATGGTAATAAGACAAAGTCGCTCCATGTAAATACAGTAGTAGTCCACCTCTTTGTTCTTAAGTTTCAAGAGGTCATTGTAAACATCCAGGGCCTTCTCTGGTCCAAAGATATCCTCTACAAAATCCGTGTATCTGATGTTAGTGACCTCTGCTTCACTGTAGCTCAGTGTATCCGATATAGAGGAAAATATACCAGCAACATCTGGAAAACTTTCCATGGCACAATGTCTCTGAGATTAAGAATTATAAACCAAATCCAATGTACAAAAGAAAAACACTGCTGTAGCCAAAAAGCAGTGTGTGTAATGGCTGAGTGCTCCACTCATAGAGATAAACAGAAAATATTAACTGCAGGCACTTCACTGGCTTCAATAGGGTAGGTGCATGTTCTATAATGATCAATAGAAAAACAAGGTGACCCAGTGGGAGACAAAAACAGCACTCAGGGTAGTAATGCAAAAAACAATTGTATTAAAGAAAAACAGGCACAAAAAATCCAACGTTTCGGTCCTGTATAGGACCTTCCTCAGGGGCGTGCTAGAGAACATTGCCCATGAAAAACATATTTACCCTCCACCAACCTGTGCAAGCAATTAGAAGCAGCTGTTTATAATTAAAAAGGGATACTGTGGACGCCTGGGAGCTCCGTCATCACCGCGCATCAGTCAGTCAGACTGATACCAGTTAGACTAGGTAGTCACCACAATTATTAATGTTATGGTGGGTAAAAAAAGTGACAAAAATCCTCCACAGTAAAGCATAAAGCAACTGTAAATATTACTGTATGTTCATTTGCATGTCTTAGACAGGTCTGCAACCCTGTCTTTCCCCATTATCGCCCAGCCTACAGCGCTTCCACTGCAGCACGGGATTCTGGGAAATGACATGCAAATGAGCACTCAGTGCCACCTTTTGTCTCAAGCTCGTATTACACAAGCAAATCCTCAAGCCAATGCATGCTGTTTTAAACACAGCTTTTAGACAGAGGCTGGGATGAGATGAGATGCAAAGCCATTAAACCCACTCACAGACATGTTTCAACCTTGATGGATATCATCAGTGTGAGGTTAGTTGTAATGGCTAAGCTGGTTTTGAGACTATAGACTAGGTAATCACCACAATTATTAAGGTTATGGTGGGTAAAAAAAGTGACAAAAACCCTCCACAGTAAAGCATAACGCAACTGTTAATATTACTGTATGTTCATTTGCATGTCTTAGACAGGTCTGCAACCCTGTCTTTCCCCATTATCGCCCAGCATACAGCGCTTCCACTGCAGCAAGGGATTCTGGGAAATGACATGCAAATGAGCACTCAGTGCCACCTTTTGTTTCAAGCTCGTATTACACAAGCAATATATATATACATATAATTCCATAACTGGCTATGTGAAATGTACAATAAGGATATACAGATGTTTAATAATTTCTTTCAATTTGTATACCCAATAGAATTAACTATACGCATATGTGTTTTCAGCATTGCATTGAACCCACATATCTACTTCTGTAATATGCATTATAATTTATTAATTCCACTTCTCCTGCATAATGGGGATGGGAGGGGAAAAGCGGGAGAGAGAGGGGGGGAGGAAACTAAGATTTGGATAAGAATAATATAAAGTATAATTTTTTTAAAAATAGATGTTTTTCTTTTTCCCCTCCCATCCTCATTATGGAGGAGAAGTGGAATTAATTAAGTAATAATCACCCCAGAACAGGGTATTACTGGCCAATAATGACCTGGCTGGAAGAGTTGAAGGCTTTAACCCAGCCAGGGCATTATTGGCCAGTAATACACTGTTCTGAGGGGATTATTACTATTATAGGCTAAATGTAGGCTTATTTCATAAATAATAGACACTTTTGTATAGTTATAGAGATTTTTTTAAATTAAAATAAAATGGTAAATTTAGTACATCAAAGCACCAATATACATCAAAGCGCCTCTGTGTACACATGCACACGCGCACGCGCACGTGCGCACACACACACACACACACACACACACACTGCAGCTACACACACACACAAACTGCAGCTGCAGCTACATATATATACAAATGCAGCGGCCGTTATTTTAAGGAATACCTGGGTACATCCCTCGTTGAGTCCCGAGATGGTCAGTTTCAGACTAATGGCCCGCCGTAGTAACACAGCAGGGGTTCCTGCTGTGTGAATCCTACCCGGGTCTGCCTTTCTGTAAGATATAGGCTGAATCAGTCACTCTAACCGCGCGCCTCTCACAGGCGATCGCGGGGGTTTTATTAAAATTCTAACATTACAGTAATGTAGCAGGGGGTCTCCGGAGCTGAACTGCATTGATTTGCATCATCAGGTCCGGAGACCACCTACTTCCCGAGATATAGGCCCCATTATGGGGTGCTGATATCCCCATGTTAAAATCCTGTGGGTCACGTGCCCGTGGGATCTAAACAAAGCAGAAGGGATACCGGCACCCCATACCGGTGCCTGTATCTCCGGAAGTAGGGGGCCCCTGAGGCTGAAATCAACTTTGTTCAACTCAGGAGACCCCCTGCTTCCTCATACTAGTATCAACCCCCCCCCTAATAAAAAATCATTACCTTAGCGAATAGCTGCTAAAGTAATGAAGCTGCTTACATTTTATTTTTATTCATAGTGTGTGAGAGCAGGGGGTCTCCTGAGATGAACAAAGTTGATTTCAGCCTCGGGACCCCCTACTTCGTGAGTTACAGACCCCGGTATGGGGTGCCAGTATCTCCTCCATGTTAAAATCCACGTGGGATGTAAACAAAGCAGAGGGATACCGGCACCCCGTACTGAAAGTATGGGGTCCCCGTGGCTGAAATCAACTTTGTTCAGCTCAGGAGACCCCCTGCTCACACACAATAAATACAAATAAAAATGTAAGCAGCTTCATTACATTAGCGGCCATGCAATGCCCGCTAAGGCAATGAAGGGGTTTAGGCACAGTAATGTAGCAGATTACATTACAATATGTACTGTACTACCCACCCACTAATAAACAACCCACCCACCCCGTGTCCCCCCATAAAACCATGATTTATTATTTTACACATAGGATTAATACCCCAGGCCGACGGGGGTCCCCGGTGGTCCTGATGGGTGTCCGCAGACCAACAGTGCACCTGACGGGAGATCCCACAGGTGTCTGGGGGCCTCCGGGTGGTCACCGCTAGGTGCCGTGGGCCTCCAGGTGGTCCCAGCGGGTCACAGTGGGCCACAATATGGTCCACGGGTGGTCCTGCGGATGTCTAGGGGTCTCTGGGTCATCCCCACAGGTGTCTGTGGCCCTCGGGTGGTTCCCGCGGGGGTCTGGGGCCCTCGGGTGCTCCATGTGGGTCCACGTAAGAATAACGAGTGAATCCCGCGTGGAATACAACAGACTTTACGAAAATGGCTCAGAGACATGATCGGATAACGGCCGTTGCATCTGTAGAAAATAGAAGTTGTCTTACAGTACGTTCTGCGGAGGATTGTGGAGCATCGCTGAAGATCATGGAGGATGGGGTCGCCAATCGAAAGCTTCCAGATATGCCGGGATTCGGAAGGTGAAGACATCTAAAGGTAAGAAAAATATTGAATGTATGTAATTTTTCAGGATTTTTATTGTATTTTTTTTTTAATATGTTTTTGCTTGCCCATTAACTGCTAATGTATTTATGTATGCCCCTTTACGGAATAGATAAATACAGTGACAGGCAATTCATTTTTTGGCAAATGGTTGTTTTGAATGAATTGTTATGTTTTCTATTTCTGTTTATTGATTTGAGTAAATTATTATGTTTTTGTAGGACTTCTTTTTATTACATATTAGGATTGTTTAGGCGTTTAATTTATTTATTTGTTCTGTTGGTTAGGGGTTTAATTTCTTTTATTGTTCTGTTGGTTAGCGGTTTAATTTCTTTTATTATTCTGCTGGTTAGCGGTTTTATTAATTTTATTATTCTTGTGTTTTGATGTTACATTAATTGTATTCTTTTGGTGTTTTGGTGTTACAGTAAATTAATTTTATTGATGTGTTGTTTAGACTTTTTAGTTAATTTATTCTTCTGGTGTTTAGGTGCTTGTGTATTTCTTTTGTTGTGTCTTTTTGGCGCTGTTGATTTTTTTTAGGTTGCCCATTGACTGCTATAGTGGCTTATCATGCCCATACTATATGGGCATGATGTATCACTGTGCCAATCAATGGGTAGAGGCTGGGGATATTTGCCACGGGGTGGGTGGTTAGGCCGCCCTGGTGGGTAGCAGGGGAGGAGGGTTAACCCCTTAATTACTTTAGCAGTTATTAACCGCTAAGGTGATTAAAGGGTTAGGGGCCATTAGATTGTATTTTTTATTGTTCTGTTCTTGCCAGCGGGGGACGTGGAGGATGATGATGAGGATGTCCTTCATCCTGGCAGGGGTAAGTGCAAGTTTTATTTACTTTATGCTGTCAGCTAATGTTTTATTTTGAATGGGCAAATGAGCTATTATCCATATCTGGATAATAATCATTTTGCCCATTACTGTTGCGTATGTGTTGGACGGGTTGTTGGGGGTAGAGGAGGTGGTTATTAGGGGTGTCGTGTTTTTAAATTTTTATTGGGGGTAGAGGGATTGGATGAAGGGGGTAGTTGCGCCAAGGTTGGGTGGTTAGGCCTACCACGTGGGTAGCGGGAGTGGTTTACCCCTTCATTACCATAACTGTTCCTACCACTATGGTAGTGAAGGGGTTAACCACTCCTGCAGCCTTCCCAGCTTTCATAACCACCCACCCTGGGGCAACTACCCCCTTCATCCACCCCCTCTGCCCCTAATAAAAAGGCTATTCAAGTTTAACCCCTTCATTGCTTTAGCGGATAGCCGCTAAGGTAATGGAGCTGTTTTTATTTTAATTTTAATAGTAGGGTGCCTGAGAATGGGGTCTCTGGAGCTGAACCATGTTAATTTCAGGTCCGAGGACCCCCTACTTCCCGAGATACAGGCCCCGTTATGGGGTGCGGATATCACAATGCAATGTTTAAATGTCCCGCGTCACGTGACTGGGACATTTAAACGCATAGTAGATACCGGCACCCCATATCGGGTCCTGTATCTCAGGAAGCAGGAGGTCCTCGGACCTGAAATCAACGCGGTTCAGCTCCGGAGACCCCCTTCTCATGCACACAAGTATTAAAATAAAAACAATGTGATTGCTTGCGAGAGATGTGCAGGGAGAGGCGGCTCTCTCTGTGCAGCTCTCTATGCAGCTCTGCAGCCAGATCGTACAGAGGAGAACTTAGAAAAAAATCTCAGATGAGTTTGCTGCTTCGCAGAGCGGTTTGGGCATTTTCCTATCGGAAGGTTTCAGTTGGGTTCAGATTCTTTCTGAATACCATGATAACTCAACTGAGAAGCCCTTCGGCGGGAACATGCCAAACCTTGCGATGTAGCAGCAAACTTATTGAGTCTACTAGAATAGGCCCCTTAGAGTCCAATCCCAAGCATTGCAGTTTTTTTTATTAGTCTTCTATGTGGGACTCATACAGTGTATCATAAAATGTTTAAACAAATAAGTTAATGAAAATGTAAAGCATGTGCATTGAGAAGAGACAAACATGCAGGAAGAGCAGTTAACACATGTGCTGCATGGGGTGTGCCAAGATGTTACCATCAAAGGAGACTATTTATTAATTAAAGTTCTAAGGTGTTATTTTCAAGTGGTAAATGGCAATATCACTTGCAAGTCCAAACCATCTGAAAAGTGTTATTTATGTAGCCCTTTTTCTGAACCCTCCCAAAGGAACTACTGGTCACTGCATAACACCTGCGGCTCCAGCAGATCTGAGCCTCCGCTAGCTGGGAGCCTGTGATAACACTTATACATTTACTTAGCGCAGCGCCTCCACTTACCAAGGATCCCCGTGATGTGAGATTCCCCTGGGCAAGAAACATACAACACCTTATGATTGTAACTGGTTTTTACTGTAATAATGCAACGTAGCAATAACACATAACATATACTTATAATCTAACGGTATAACCTTAGTGGCTGCCACTCATCAGGAGAAACGTCTCCGTCCCCTCACCGCGTGCCCCACACACTGTGTCCATATATATTAATGTTGGTATAGGCTCAGTTCTTTAACCACTCTCTCAGTGTTCCTAAAGAGTTTAGCCTAAGGCGGGATCAGCACCTGTTGACCGGTGTTGGTGCACTTGATGTTATAGTACCTTCCAGTCACGGCGGTGACCGGTACCTCTTCGCAAAGGGTCAGATGAATCAGCTGTCTGACTCCTGGGTCTCAATGTCCAGCCGTCTGGTCCCAGACGACTCGCCAGCAAACCTGCTCCGCACGCTTGTCTCTTTGTCCCTAACTGTCTACACAGTAAGGGTGATGCTCGCTATCACTATGGGCGTCCCTGCAGCACAGCAACCTTTGGTGACTTCAGGGAACACTCCTAGGGGCCTACGGGCAGCCTGTCCTATGCAGGCGGGTCACTGACCTCCTGCACCCACACTACCTCTCCCTTCACCTCCCGGATCCCCTCTGACTAACTCAACCTAACACCTGCAGCAAACACACTGCACTCACACCGTACCTGCAGCAACCCACTGCACTCACACCGTACCTGCAGCAACCCACTGCACTCACACCGTACCTGCAGCAACCCACTGCACTCACACCGTACCTGCAGCAACCCACTGCACTCACACTGTACCTGCAGCAACCCACTGCACTCACACTGTACCTGCAGCAACCCATCTTCCAGTTCTACCCACATATTGCAGGCCACACGGGCACTGCAATAAATAAATTACAAATGTGGAATCACAGTTTATTAATGTTTTAATAGTGTATATTTTATCTGTAACATTAGATTGGAAGGTGTCAGTGGTATTACTAAATGAACAAGCCATACATTTAGTGCATTTAAAAAAAACCCTTCTTTTGCTATTTGGTTTTAATTCTGATTTTTCCAATGGACAACTAGGTGCTAGACGCATTTGGTGCTTTTGTGAAAATAATTTTTGGTTTCTCTGGGAGACATTTAGATAGAGTCGTATCGCACAAGAGCATGGGCCAATGTTTGTTAAAAATCTGACGAATTTTTGGCGCCATCTCATTGTACTGAGTTATAAAAGAGACTCCATTGTTTTGGTTCAATACATTTTTGTTCTTATCTTTATATTCCAACAATGTGTCTCTCTCAATTTTCTCCACCTGAAGGGAAGCTGCCTCGAGTAGATTTTCTGGGTAACTTCTATCACGGAATTTATCTTTAAGCTCACTCGCCTGAAGCGCATACTCCTCTGAATTTGAACAGTTGTGCTTGAGGCGGGTGAGCTGACCCTTAGGAATGTTCCGGATCCAGCTAAGTGCTCTTAAAGATAAATTCCGTGATAGAATTTACCCAAAAATCTTAACTCGACAGCCTTCCCGTTCAGGTGGAGAAAAATTGAGAGAGACACATTGTTGGAATAAAGAAAAACAAAATGTATTGAACCAAAACAATGGAGTCTCTTTTATAACTCAGTAACAATGAGATTGCGCCAAAATTCGTCAGATTTTTAACAACATTGTCCCATCTCTTGTTCGTACGACTCTATCTAAATGTCTCCCAGAGAACCAAAAATTATTTCACAAAAGCACCAAATGCCGTCTATCACCTAGTTGTCCATTGGAAAAAATCAGAATTAAAACAAATAGCAAAAGAAGTGTTTTTTTTTTAAATGCACTAAAATGTATGGCTTGTTCAATTTAGTAATCCACGACACCTTCCATATCTAATGTTACAGATAAATATCACGATTAAACATTAATAACATGTGAATTCCACTTTGTAATTTATTATTGAGTGGCCCCCGTGTGGCTGCAATATGTGGGTAGAAAGAACTGGAAGATGTTACAAAAAAGAGTGTTGAACACATCTATATATAAAAGAGGTTTACATACACAGATTGTGGTCACACTTTTAAACATCTATCAGAAAGGAACCCGATGGTCTAAAATGTCAAGCCATTTAAACTGTACACACAAAATTGGAGAGGTGGGTATTTTAGGGGGGTGAAACAGATCATTAGGCGTGAGCCTAAACGGGATCTCTGAATTAAAGACACTCTCACCTAACGACTCAAACATTGATTTTGATTACTTAGGCGTCTGTCTTTTAAAATGATTTTAAAATGATTTTAACAAATTATTGTTTTAAACTTATTTTTTTAAAACAATAGTTTTTAAACCAAATGATTTTCATAAATTATAAGGTCCAAATGAATATTTATTTCTTTATATAGATTTATATTTTTAATATTATATATTTATCTTTTTAATATAGACTTCAAAATGGGTTTTTCCAGCAGTAATAGCTGCTGCAATCATGAATGCCAATAGCGTGCATCTGAGGTCACTCAATATGGGAGAAAAAAATTATTAAAAGAAAAACCATATTAATTGCACTATGTGCATCCATTATAATATTTGTTATTCTGATTAAGTAGATGTATTAGGCAAAGATCAGTAATACTGTTGAATTTATGTATTTTTAAGGCTATATATGTCCATTATGTCAATTTTTGTATATTGTTGTCTATTTTGTAGTTAAGGCTGACTTGGTAACACAGACGTGATTGACAGGCCATGCGCCAATCATGGTTTTTGCATAAACGAACTTTGAGTGGCATATTAATTAACCATGAAGGTGTGACCTGTCGGTATTTGAAAAAGTCCACCATGGACTGTGCTTCATTTCCCTTTTCCCCTGAAGAAGGGCGCATCGACACGAAAACGCGTTTGGTCCATTGAGAATTATATATCACTTACTGATAAGAGGAGCAACCTTTTCGCAGCCCCTGGAGCCGCAGTGTACAGAGTCGATTCGCAGAAGTAACCGGTTGTGTTTGCCACTCCCGCCCGCTGTGACGCACTTCCGGACGCCAGCGAAGGAGAGTCACGTGTGGTTGGATGTAAGCGCTCCATCATCGGCAAGTGGATGAGGGAAGTCGCCCACAGGCATCTACCCAGTGGCTCGTGTCCACCAGCACTATCCTCGACCATCTACACTATCCTTACCTTAGCTTGTTCTAGGAGGGACCTGCTGTATTTAGGATTCCGGTTTTTACACACCGGATCCTAGACCTGCATCGTCACCAGTACCTGCAATTGGGTTAAGTTCATTAAATAACCGTTTAATAATTGTCAGCCTACTGTTTAGTGTTGTTTGTGTATGTTTTTGTCCCTAGTATATGTGTTTTTTTTTTGTCTCTATCATACAGTGTTCCACTATGATTTTACACTCTTGTCTCCCCTGCATGTTATGAAATAATCTGCTGCTGAGGACCTGCTGTCCACAGGACCAGATCAACATCCTTGATATTTCTAATCATCCATTGAACTTATTATCTCCCATTTTGGACTATAAGCGGCCGTCTGGATTGTTGTTTCTCTTTTGCTGCCCGGGAGCAATATAGTAAATAACAAAATCACTGCATCTCGGACAAACAAGTTCTGTGTTTTCATTCTGATCTCAGTGCTGCGCTTATGCAGCAAAACGGAATATAATACTACTCCATGACACAACACTTTGCAGTCAAAAGATCTGCTTAACAGTCCAAAGTTGTTTAGATGAACCTCAAGTATGAGGTTTTGAGGATTCATGTCCATTTCTTGGAGATGCCTGTCACTTGGTAACCTCAGTGTGTGGAGTGTGGAGTGTGTGGAGTGTGTAGTCTTGTCAGTGCCACGGCTGTCAGTGCTGTGTGCGCTGACAAGTAGGCACGTGGTGTGTGCAGCACGGTGTCTGCGGTACAGTGTGAGTGCAGTGGGTTCTGCAGGTACCGTGGGATGCATTGGGTTGCCTGCAGGTACAGTTTGAGGGCATGTGGGTTCTGCAAGGTACAGTGTGATTGCAGTGGGTTGCTGCAAGGTACGTGTGTGAGTGCAGTGGGTTGCTGCAGGACGGGGTGATTGGCAGAAGTGGGTTGCTGCAGTACGGTGTTGAGTGCCGTGGTTGCTGCAGGTACGGTTTTGAGTGCAGTTGTGTTTGCTGCCGGGTGTTAGGGTTTGAGTTAGTCAGATAGGATCCGGAGGTGAAGGGAGAGTAGTGTGGTGCGGAGGTCAGTGACCCGCCTGCTAGGACAGGCTGCCCGTAGTCCCCTAGGATGTGTTCCCTGAGTCACCAAGGTTGCTGTGCTGCAGACCGCCCATAGTGATACGATATCACCCTTACTGTGTAGACAGTTAGGGACAAAGAGACAATCGGCGGAGCAGGTTTGCTGGCGAGTCGTCTGGGAACCCAGACGGCTGAACTTGAGACCCCAGGAGTCAGAACAGCTGATTCTCTGACCCTTTTCGAATCGTACCGGTCACCGCCGTGACTGGACTGTACTAGATAACATCAAGTGCACCACCACCGTTCAACAGGTGCTTGATCCCGCCTGTAGGCTAAACTCTTTATGAACATCTGAGAGTTTGTAAAGAACTGATGCCTATAACCAACATTAAATATATGGACACAGTGTGTGGGGCAACGCGTTGATTGGTACTGAGAACGTTTTCTCCTGATGAGTGGCGCCACTAAGGTTATACCGTTAGATTATAAGTATATGGTAGGTGTTATTGCTACGTTTCATATTACAGTAAAAAACCAGTTACACAATCATAAGGGTTGTATGTTTCTTGCCCAGGGGAATCTCACATCACGGGGATCCTTGTAGTGGAGGCGCTGCGCTAAGTAAGTATAAGTGTTTATCACGCTCCCAGCTAGCGGAGGCCAATCTCTGGAGCCGCCGTGTTAGGCAGTGCGCAGTAGTTCCTTTGGGATGGTTCAGAAAAAGGCTACATAAATAACACTTTTCAGATGGTTTGGGACTTGCAATGAATGCCTTTACCACTTGAAATATACACCTTAGAACTTTAATTAATAAATAGTCTCCCTTTGATGGGTAACATCTCTTGGCACACACCCCATGCAGCACATGTGTTAACTGCTCTTCCTGCATTTTTGGTCTCTCTCATGCAACATGCTTTACATTTTCATAACTTATTTGTTTAAAAAAAACCTTTTTATATACACTGTATGAGTCCCACTGAAGACTAATAAAAAAAACTGCAATGCTTGGTATGGGACTCTAAGGGGCCTATGCTAGTAGACTCAATACGTTTGCTGCTACACCATCGCAATGTTTGGCATGTTTCCCCCCCGGCCGAAGGGCTTCTCATTGAGTTATCAGGTAATTCAGAAAGAATCGAACCCCTGCAACCTTCCGATATGAAAATCCCAAACGCTCTTGCGAATCGCAAACTCATCGTGAGATTTTTTTTCTAAGTTCTCCTCTGTACTATCTGGCTGTGCAGAGCTGCATAGAAGCTGCACATAGAGAGCCGCCTCTCCCTGCACTCTCTCTCAAGCAATCACATTGTTTGTATTTTATACTTGTTTGCATAGAAGGGGGTCTCCGGAGCTTAACCGCCGGTTGATTTCAGGCCGAGGACCTCCTGCTTCCTGCGATACAGGACCAATTGGGGGTGCCGGTATCTACATTCAGTTTTAATTGTCCCAGTCACGTGAGCGGGACATTTAAACATTGCATGTGGAACTACCGGCACCCCAATAACGGGGCCTTATCTCGGGAAGTTTAGGGGGTCCTCGTACTGCAATTAACATTTTTCAGCTCCAGAGACCCCATTCTCAGGCCACCCTACTATAAAATTAAAATAAAAACCAGCTTCCATTCCTTACGGCTATCCCTAAAGCAATGAGGGGTTTAAACTTGAAATAGCTTTTTGATTAGGGGCAAGAGGGGTTTGGATGAAGGGGTAGTTTGCCCCAGGGTGGGGTGGTTATGAAAGCGGGGAAGGCTGCAGTATGGTTCACCCCTTCACTACCAATAAGTTGTTAGGACAGTTATGGTAATTGAAGGGGTAAACCACTCCCTCTACCTACCCACGTGGTAGGCCTAACCACCCAACCTTGGGCGGCAACGACCCCCTCATCCCATCCCTCTACCCCCAATAAAAAATTTAAAAACACGACCCCCTAATAACCTACCCCCCTCTAAACCCAAACCCAACACCCGTCCAACACATACTGCAACAGTAAGGGTCAAAATGATTATTATCCAATATGGATAATAGCTCATTTGCCCATCAAATAAAACATTAGCTGACACATAAAGTAACTAAAACTTGCACTACCCCTGCCAGGATGCAGTACATCCCATCATCATCCTCCACGTCCCCCTGGCAAGAACATAACAAATAAAAAATACAATCTAATGGGCCCCTACCCTTAATCACCTCAGCGTTAATAACTGCTAAAGTTAATAAGGGGTTAACCCTCCTCCCCCCCGCTGCACCCCACCGGGCGGCTAACACCCCCCCTGGCAAATATCCCCAGCCTCTACCCATTGATTGGCACCGTTATACTCATGCCATTATTGGGCCTTATACAGCCACTATAGCATCAGTGGGCACCCTAAAAAAAATCACCAGCGCAAAAGACGCCAACAAAAAATACACAAGCCCTAACACCAGAAGAATAAATTAACTAAAAATCTAAACAACACATGCAATACAATTATTTACTTAACACCAAAACACCAAAGAATACAATTTAATGTAACATCAAACACCAGAATAATAAAATTAATAAACCGCTAACCAGCAGAATAATAAAAGAATTAAACCAAACCGTCTAACCAACAGAACATAAAAAATTAACCCCCTAACCAACGCCAAATAAATAAATAAACGCCTACAATCTAATATGTAATAAAAGAAGTCCTACACAAACATATAATGTGTTACTCAAATCATAACAAAATAGAAAACAAACCATTCAGTCAAACAACCATTTGCCAAAAATGAATTGCCTGTCACTGTATTTACTATTCCGTAAAGGCATACATCATACATTAGCAGTTAATGGGCAAAAGCCAAAAACCTATTAAAAAAAAAATACAATAAAATCTGAAAAATTACATACATTCAAGATTTTTTACCTTAGACTGTCCTTCACCTTTCCGCATCCCGCATAGCTGAAGCTTCGATTGGCGACCCCATCCTCCATGATCCTTCAGCGATGGCTCCACACAATCCTCCGCATAACGGACTGTAGACAACTTCTATTTTCTACTACAGATGCAGACGGCCGTTTCCAGCAGCTCTGAAGCATTTTCGTAAAGTCTGTTGTATTCCACCGGGATTCACTCGTTCTTCTTACGTGGACCCACATGGAGCACCCAGGCCCCAGACCCCCGCGTGTAACCACCCCGATGGCACAGACACCTTGGGGGATGACCAGAGACCCCTAGACATCCCGCATGACCAACCCGTGGAACCATATTGTGGCCACTGGGACCCGCTGGGACCACCTGGATGCCCACTTCCCCTGCGGTGACCACCCTCGACCACCCTGAGGCCCCCAGACACCTGTGGATCTACCTTTCAGGTTCCTGTTGGTCTGCGGACACCCATCATGACACCGGGACCCCATCCGTCGGCCTGGTGTATTATCCTATGTTAAAATAATAAATCGTGGTTTTTTTGGGGGGAACACTGGGTGGGTGGGTTGTTTATTGTGGGTGGGTCGTAACAATACTATTGTAATGTAATCTGCTACATGACTGTGCCAAACCCCTTTCATTGCCTAGCGGAGCATTGCATGGCCGCAATGTGAATGAGCTGCTTACATTTTTATTGTATTTATTGTGTTTGACAGGGGTCTCCTGACTGAACAAAGTTTTGATTTCAGCCACGGGGACCCCAAATACTTCCGTACGGGGTGCCGGTATCCCTCTGCCTTTGTTTACATCCAACGTGGATTTTTACATGGAGGGAGGGATACTGGCACCCTCATACTACCCGGGTCTAACTCACGAGTATGGGGTCCCGAGGCTGACTCAACTTTGCTTTCATCTCAGGAGAGCACCTGCTCTCAACACTTGAATAAAAAGAAAATGTAAGCACTCCATTACTTGCAGCTATTCGCTAAGGTAATGAATTTTTATTAGGGGGGGGTTGATACTAGTTAGAGTTAAGCAGTGGGGTCTCCTGAGTTGACACAAAGTTGATTTCGATCCTCAGGGGACCCCTACTTCCCGGGATACCGTCACCGTATGGGTGCCGGTATCCTTCTGCTTTGTTTAGATCCGCACGGGCACGTGGACCCCACAGGATTTTAAACATGGGTTCAGCCCCCCATAATGGGGCCTATATCTCGGGAAGTAGGTGGTCTCCGGACCTGATTATGCAATCAATGCAGTTCGCTCCGGAGACCCGCCTGCTAGCATTACTGTAATGTTATAATTTTAATACACCCAACCCCCCCAACCCCCCCTGCTTCGCTGTGAGAGGCCGGCCGTTTAGAGTGACTGATTCACCTATATCTTAAAGACAGGCAACCCGGGTAGGATTCCACGCCCCAGGAACCCTGCTGTTTTTACTCTGACTGCGGTCCATTAGTCTGAAACTGAACGCATGCTCGGACTCAACGAGGGATGTAACCGCAGGATATTCCTTACAATAACGGCCGCTGGCATTTGTATATATATGTAGCTGCAGCTTGTCAGTTGGGTGTGTGTGTACTGCATGTGTGTGTGTGTGTGTGTGTGGTGTGTGCGGCACTGCGAGGTGCGCTTGTGCATGTGTACACAGAGCGCTTTGATGTATATTGGTGCTTGTTATGTACTAAATTTACCATTTTACTTTAATTTAAAAAAATCTCTATAACTATAGCAAAAGTGTCTATTATTTATGAAATAAGCCCTACATTTAGCCTATAATAGTAATAATCCCCTCAAACATGTAGTACTGGCCAATAATGCCCTGGCTGGTGGTTTTAAGCCTTCAACACTCTTCCAGCCAGGTCCATTATTGGCCAGTATACCCTGTTCTGGTGATTATTACTTAATTAATTCCACTTTCTCCTCCATATGAGGATGGAGGGGAAAATAAAAAGAAACAGCTTTTTTTAAAAAACATTATACGGTCTCTATTCTTATCCAAATCTTTATTCCGCCCCCCTCTCTCCTCCTCTCCTCTCTCCCGCTTTTCCCCTCCCATCCCATTTGCAGAGAAGTGGATTAATATATAATGCATATTACCGAAGTAGTATTGGGTTCAATGCAATGCTGAAAACCCCATATGCGATAGTTATTCTATTGGGTATACAAATTGAAAGAATTATTAACAGCTGTCATTCCCTTATTGTACATTTCACATGAATCCAGGATTGAATTATATGTATATATATTATTGCTGTGAATACGAGCTTGACAAAAGGGCACTGATTGCTCATCTTTCATGTCTTTCCCAGAATCCCTTGCCCTGCAGTGAAGGCCGCTGTATGCTGGGGAGAATGGGGAAGACAGGTTCAGACCTGCTACGACATGCAAATGACATACGTAATATTAACAGTTGCGTAAGGCCTTTAACTGTGGAGGGTTTGTCACTTTTTTTTTTTACCACCATAACCTTAATAAATGTGGTGATTACGTAGTCTATAGTCTCACAACCACTTAGTCCATTACAACTAACCTCACACTGAATGAGATCCATCAATGTTGAAACATGTCTGTTGAGTGGGTTTTAATGCTTTGCTCTCATCTCATCCCACCTCTTTCTAAAGCTGTGTTTAAAACCAATGCATTGGCTTGAGGATTTGGCTTGTGTCTACAGCTTGAGACTAAAAGGTGCACTGAGTGCTCCTTGCATGTCCATTTCCCATATCCCGTGCTGCAGTGGAAGCGCTGTAGGCTGGGCCGATCATGGGAAAACAGGGTTGCAGACCTGTCTAAGACATGCAAATAACATACGTAATATTTTACGTTTGCTTTAAATGCTTTACTGTGGATGATTTTTGTCACTTTTTTTTAAACCCCCCATAACATTAATAATTGTGGGACTACCTAGTCTAACTGGTATCAGTCGACTGCTGATGCGCGGTGATGAGTAGCTCCCCAGGCCGTCCACAGTATCCCTTTTTAATTATAAACAGCTGCTTTCTAGATTGCTTTGCACGGTTGGTGGAGGGTAACTATGGTTGTTTCATGGGCAATGTCTCTATCACACCCTGAGGAAGTTCTATACAGGACCCGAAACGTTTGGATTTTTTTCCTGTTTTGCTCTTTAATACAATTGTTTTTTGCATTACTACCACTTACCCTTAGCTGCTGTTTTTTGTCTCCCACTGGGTCACCCTTGTTTTTTCTATGGATCATTATATAACATGCACCTACCCTATGAAGCCAGTGATTTGCCTGCAGTTATATTTTCTGTTTATCTCTCTCTATGAGTGGACACTCATCCATTACAACACACAGCTGCTTTTTTGGCTACAGCAGTGTTTTTCTTTTGTACATTTGATTTGGTTTTAATTCTTAATCTCAGAGACAATTGTGCCATGGGACGTTTTTTCCAGATGTGCTGGTATATTTTCCTCTATATCGATACCTGACTAACAGTGAGCAGAGGTCCTAACATCAGATACACGGATTGTGTCGAGGATATCTTGGACCAGAGAAGGGCCCTGGAATGTTACAATGAACCTCTTGAACTTAGAACAAGAGGTGGACTACTCTGTATTTACATGGAGCGACTTTGTCTTATAACCATCGGAAAACAACTACCTAGGGGCTATAATAAAGAGCAAGGCCCACAATAGTTCCGCAAGTGATCCAGATTTCTGTAACGGTGGATCTGCATTCTAACACGTGCCATCGATTGATGAATCCTAGTACCTTGTATAGAGCAAGTGACTAAGGAGCTCACTAAGATCAAAGCGAATTGTGGTAATTGAGACCAGAATCCTGAACAGACATTGGCCTTCAGATACGGAGACCAATTGATTGACAAACTTCAGGTTACGTCGACTCTCTATAGAAAGCTTGAATTAAATACAATAAGAGACAATCGAAAAGCAAGTAGCCGCTGACTAACAAAGAACATCGTATTTACAATTGGCTGTTGGGGCATTGGTGAGCCGGCCCAGTTGAAAACAGAATTGAGGGAGGATTACTCAGAATCCCAGACGGGCAGCAAATACTGGAATGCATATAATACAATGTGGACCACTGACCACTCAGATGTCCAGACGCCTGTCTGTGGTGCCTTTTTTTAGGTCAAAGGCACGTACCTATACACCCACCCAAAGCCACATTACCCCAGACCACTTCGTTGGTCGACCGATCCGGAGAGGCGCGAGGGGAAAGATTTCTACCAATGGTTCCAAAACCAGAGGAGCACAGAGAGGGGCGCGCACATAGGAATGATCTCCAACATCTCACATAACCCTTTGTATGAAGCAGAAAGGAGCGTATTGAGGCAAAAGTTTGTCATTTATACCTAACGTATAACCATGATCCTATTTACTTTGAGGTTTATTTGTATAAGTTTAAAAGGACGATTACGGTTAAAAGAATTCTTTGGGGTGGGGGCGGGTCCTATGACGGCACCAGACGGTCAGGTCGAGGAAGATCTCCTGAGACCCCTTCAGCATAACTTACTTTTTAAAGAGTTTAATCCCTACCAAAACTCTTATAAAAAGCCCTAAAAGGTTCCTAACCCCCAGGATGTCAAAGTAAGGGGAAAATCACCCCCGACTCATGGAGTAACAACTTCTCTTTAAAACTATCTTTACCCTGCAAGAGGCCCTACAGAGGCCGGTGGAAAGCGGCAAGAATGGCCCCAGACTCCAGGCCCACGAGGCACCAAGCCCCTCGTACCCAGCACACCCCGCCGATCCCCCCCCGCCCGCAGAGGGTGGAATTACGAAGGCTCTTGGAGGAACTACACATGCCAAACTAAGCAACACGCTCACTCCAAACCAATTTAAGGAGGCGTGGGCCGAAATCCGGCAGGATATAAATGGCCTCCATGAGCGCACCACCATGTAGAATCCATACTCGACGATGCCCTAACCATCAGTCCAGAGGCGTACGACGAAATCATCCTCTGGGCCACACGAAAGTCAATACCCTGGCGGGATGGCCTTAATACCAGTAAAACAGGGAGCGCCGCAGACCTTCGCATTCCTCGGTGCATCCCCGAGGGCGGTCCTACTAAACCGGCAACCTTCGGCCTACCTGGTGGATTTTTTCCTTCTCCTGTGCCCAGACCTCATCCGGACCTTGAATCGCCAATAAGCGCATGATCTCTGGGTCCGCGCTCCGAGGATCCCAATCGCCGCGGTGACTCGGTCGTGCGACTGCACACTATTTCTACCAAGATAAGCTGATCGTGTCAGCAGGGAGAGGAGAACCGATCGCGTTCCGAGGCGAGCCTACAGTCTAAACGCCCTTTATAAACTACTGTGGACGACGCAAGGATGCTTCGCCCTGTAATCATGCTCCTGAGAGAACAAGGTATAACAATACAAATGGGATTCCCCTTCAAATTGGGTGGTCCCCCCACAAGGCAAATACCTAAACTATAGCACCCCGAGGACATGGCACCCTTTTGCCAAAGCCCTGGGCCTCCCAGACATTCCTTCCAGCCTACACACTCTGCCAGTGACCGTACCGGAGATAGACGACTTACCTGTGAGAGCCTCGGTGAAGAATCGCGGGTCATAGGAATCCCGGAAAAATGAAGGGCCGCACAGAACCAATCACCAATACCTCGATCCTCCCCACAAAACATTAAAAACTAAAAACATCCCTCAAAATGGCGTCGAACACATCCACCTTTTTCCCCAGCGTCCTCCCCCTCGACCCAGGCCTCACACGGTCCCTCTAACCCGCAGCAACAGACTTGCAGCCATCCCCTGAGATCTCTCCGGTGATACTGTACCATCCATAAGACGGCGAACAGCTTGAATCCGTACCCCGCAGTGGTCCCGTCCTCACACATCTGGCTGACGCCACTCAGCTCCGCAGTTCCCACCAAGATGGCGGCCGTAGTGGCCCATGCTTCTCCCCTCGTGGTCCTTCACCGATCAGCGGTCGCTCAGCTGCCTGCTTACCAAGATTGCGTCCATTGAGGCTCACACCACCGAGACGCAACCCCGCCGAATCCAGACGAGCTCCGACTGACGTCACCCTGCGCTGCGTGACGGCTCACGTCGCGACGCCTGCATTACCTGCATATGGCCGGTGGCGGCGGCGTCGGGGCGTTCATTGACGTCCATCCGGCCACAGAATGCTGGACGTCCCCGGCGCACCCACCCCCTAGAATCTCGTCCTCCACTACCTCTCCGGCCAGGATTGACTCAGCGCTCCCCCCCCCCCCCCGCTCGGGGGGGGGGCGGCGCCATGTTTGTATACCCCGGCTCAAGTCTCCCGATCACACCCTTAGCTCACTCGCCTGAAGCGCATACTCCTCTGAATTTGAACAGTTGCGTTTGAGGCGGGTGAGCTGACCCTTAGGAATGTTCCGGATCCAGCTAGGGTTATGCTGGCTGTCTGCCCTAAGGTAGTTATTAGCCTGGACAGACTTGAAAAATGTTTTGGTTTCTATTTTACTGTTACTGATATAAATAGCGAGGTCTAAGAATTCTATATGTTCCTTATGGTGGTTTAATGTAAATTTCAAATCCCTATCGTTAGAGTTTAAATATGTAAAAAACGACTCAAGCTGTACCTGGCTGCCTGACCAAACGAATATAACGTCATCTATGAAACGGCGCCAGAGCACGAGGTGGGCCCCGAGTGGACAGTTGTTCCAAATGTAATCTTCTTCCCAACTGTCCATGAATAGATTTGCATAACTCGGGGCAAACCTCGCACCCATCGCCGTTCCACAGACCTGTAAAAAGAATTGTGAATTAAATTGAAAGTGATTATGTGTTAAAATAAAATTAATGCTATCAACTAAAAATAACTTTAGTGCTGATGGTGTAGTGTTGTCCGATTCTAACCTACGTGAGATGGCCTGACATCCTTTTACATGATTGATGGTAGTGTACAGTGATGTCACATCTGCTGTTACCCAGGTATATTCGGGTTTCCACTCCAGTTCTTTCAGTAACTGGAGGACATGTGTAGTGTCACGTAAGTAGGATCGGATCTGATGGACTAGTGGTTGAAGATAGTGATCTATAAATAAGGATAAATTAGATGTGAGTGACCCAATACCCGAAATGATAGGCCTGCCAGGAGGATTTGTGAGGCTTTTATGTATTTTGGGGATGAAATAAAAAATAGGAGTGCGTGAAAATTGTGTATTTAAAAACTCAAATTCTTGTTGTGTAATGGCTCCCTTTTCTAAACCAATGTCTAGCATTCTAGTGAGTTCAGTCTCAAACTGGCTTAATGCAGTGTGCAGTGATCTTCTCCGTTGCGGTGATAGGAATTGCAAGCTGCGGACGGCATTTTGAGCAATACGATCCACTATTGCACCATGTGAGTGTATTTTATTACTGTTTGTAATGTTTTAGATAATAAAGGTCACTTCATACTACACTATTTTGTGCCCATTCCTGTCACATATCGGTGGGGGTGCCGCAACAAGAACATCCCCGACGCCATTGAGGATTGAGGCCGCCTCCAGCAAACAGTCTCCACGTGGGGTTCGTGTGAGGAGCGGAGGAGAAGGGGAACAAGCACAGATCCTCTCAACTGAATATATTGGCGTACACTACGTGAGTAGGATTCTTCTCAGTCTCAGATAGGGCTCTGATTGCTGAAATACGCTGCGCAATCAGGTGTGTCTTTTATCTGTTTTTCCAGACGGTGTATCCATTCACATCAAGGACATTATCCCATCTGGAGCATCTTTATCTAAGCCCAATTACCATCTTAAAGACCAGAGACTGCCTAAAAGATCACGGTATCTTGGACTTTAGCGCTGGGGACTTTATATTGTCTGTTCACTGTGTATTATCAGGTTTGGAATAACCTGTTTTTATTGTCACCTAGCTGCTTAATTTATAGCACTCTGTAAATCACTGTATGTTGCATTAGCAGTCACCATTGTTATAGCACATTTTTGTTTCATCACTATTATTAGCACCAATATTTTAGTGTAGGTTAGCGCTTTTGGAGGGATTATTTGCTTTGTTTTGATCACTAACAAGACCCAGGTACATCTTGGGTACATCCTGGGTACATGCTGGGTACATGCTGCAACATTTCCCTGACATTTCTGCAGACAGACTAATGGCCCATCGGATTAACAGTGGGGGTCCCTGACAGTCCCATTCAAACTGAATGGGACTGCCAGGGACCGCAGCTGTGTTAATCCGATGGGCCATTAGTCTCTGCAGAAATGTCACTGAAATGTTTGCAGCATGAACCCAGCATGTACCTGGATCTTGTTGGTGATAGCCCTAGATTTTCCAAGGCAAGTTTAAGGCAAGTTTTAGAATACTCGTCGGCGCACCTGTATATAAATTGTTAGCTCCTATAAGCAAAGAACCAATGGATAAGTATATGTTACAATGGGGGAGACCCATGATTCAGAGGATTGGACTGACATTTGGGAGGCAGCAGCATGATCCTCAAATTGTATTACCATAAAGGAAAACGCCTATAAAATTCTCTACAGGTGGTACCTCACCCAGTCCAAACTACACAGGATGTCCCCGGCCTGTGGCCGTCTCTGTTGACGAGGATGCGGCCAGGTAACTTCCATGACACATGTATGGTGGTCACGCCCCAAATTTACCAGACTATGGTATCAAATATTCCAAAAGAAATTGGGGAGAAGGGGAAAGAGGAGTGGAGGAAGAGGAAGATCCACCTGCAAAACCGAACCACTATAGAAGAACGTTAAGAGATAATGGCATTTACAACCTTTCTGCTCATCAGATTACATGAGATCAATTTTCACTTTTACAAAAAGGATAGTCTTTTTCACCTACTAATCAGCTGAATTTATTCGAAGTGTGTGTGGATATGTAGAAATTTTTCTGAAAGCGGACATTAAAAAGACACTTTCTAAAACTAGAGAAAAAAAAGGTTATTAGTGATCTAAGTTGGTTATACAGTACTGTATACAGTAATATGAATACCAATAGGAATAGGCAATGTTATCTTGGAACATAATAATACAGCTCAACCCCCTTATAACGCTGTGCTTGGGGTCCAAAGAATCACATCGCGCTATAACCGGATCGCGTTACAAATAATGGACAATTGTATGCATTGTACAATAAAGTATTTAAGATACCAATAATCGTGTTGTAAAGTATTCTTAAATACGAAAATTGGGTTCAACGCTTGCATCGCATTATAAGCTGATTCGTGTTGTAACGGATCACGTTATAACGGGGTTGAGCTGTATCTTGAAAGAATTTGAAGAAATTGTATGTAATGATATCAGAGCTTTGGGAGATTTAGTACAACTATTACAGGACAATAAGGGTATTGAACAGAATGACTATTTCAGGCACAGTGCTCTGAAACCCACTTCCACCTTTTACCCCATCCGGCAAGCAGTCAACATATGGAACTATTCAATAAATTAAAATTTAAAAAGATATGTACATCCTGTAAAAAGAATGATACATATATACATAATCTTATCAAATGGGGAATGTTCAGCCATGAAATGCCTGGGGATAGCATCAACCTCATAACACGTCAGGCAGATAAGGGATGGGGGTGGTTATCTAGACTAGGGAGGACGACCTTAATGAGGTACGAAGACTCCTTTCAGATAAGGATTTATATAGATACCTAACAATGGACCCTTTGGAGACTTTCAATAAGAAATTGAAATGCATGTTGGAAGAGGTCAAAAAGGAAGGAGTTTTTAATAAATCTGAATTACATTTTTTCCTCATACCCGATCTTCTATCATATCCCAAAAGTCCACAAAAATGTATTGAATTCCCCCAGAAGGCCCATAATTGCAGGCATAGATTCCATCACCTCCCACATTTCTGAATATGTGGCTTTCTTACTACAGGACCTGGTTAAATCCCTGCCTGCCTACCTGAAAGACACAGCCGCAGTTCTAACTACACTGAGTGAATTCAATTGGTCAGATAAATTCATAATGGTTACACTAGATGTACAAGCACTTTATACCTCTATTAAACATAGTGATGGAATACTAGCAGTGTCACATTTTTTAGAGACCCATAATCTTCCAAAGAAACAAATTTAATTGATACTTGATATTATTAATTCAATATTAGAGCACAATTTTTCCTATTGAAGGAGATTTTTTCATTCATACTGTATATGCGGCATGGCTATGAGGACTACGTTTTCGCCTAGCCAATTTGTTTATGGGATTTTGGGAACTAAACAATATATAGAGTAACAATGTAGCAGCGCACCAGTGCAAATTGTGGTACCGCTACATAGACGATATATTGCTGATATGGGAGCGAGATATTACTTCACTTAATACTTTTATTGAGCACTTTTTGGACTTAGTTATCTATATTAAGGGCAGTTGTATTCACAGTCGCACTCACTTCAAAGAGGTAGATGCAAATACTTATTTGGATCCTAGCAGTAACCATCACAGCAAATGGATAGACAATATCCCATCCAGTTTTTAAGATTTAAAAGGAATTTAAAATGGCATAAATGTGTTGTTTGCAAATACATGACCCGTAATAATGAATTTGCATCACCATCTGGGAAGGTAAATAATGTTAATAACTTTATTAACTGTAAATCTAAACATATAGTATATCGAATTACCTGTGCTTGTGGTCTTACCTATATAGGTAAGACAAAAGATGTTTCAGCACTAAAATTAAAGAACATGTGAATATAAAAAATGCCAAGATACATTTACAGAATAATAAGAAGCTGCACAATTTACTGAAACATTTTTTTGCTTTCCCATAGTGATTTACTGTAGAAGACTTTAGGTTCATGGGCCTCGAACAGGTTAATTAATTAATTAGAAGAGGTTGAGACAGGGCTAAAGTCTTAATGCAGAGAGAGTAATTCTGCATACTGTATATGAACTCTACTAAAACACCATTGGTGTCAATGAACAAATAGATCTTGTCCCTTTTTATAAATGTGTGTACTGCTATATACTAGATCATACCCACTTGTTCTCTGTAATTATAATTTTCTAATTGAGATAATATTGTGATAAAATCAGTTGACATTTTACATTTTATTAATTGTTTATGTACTAATAAAGATGTATTGTTAGACTATGCTGAAAAACATGAAAACATAAGAAGATTCAATTAAATAATTTGATCTACCCTAACATCCACACGTAATCTTCAAATTTAGATCTTATTTATGGTGTATGAGTTCAAAGTTTATTTAATTGAAAGGTTTTTAGGATAAATTGATTATATCTATCTGCAATTTGGTTTACTTAGCAATTGGTAGTTTTTCCTATTATATACAATGAATTACTATGCATATTACTTAATCATCATGTTGGATATTTTTCCTATCATGCACTTTGCGTTTTCAGGTTACTGAGACTAGCCTATATATTAAGATGTATGTAGATGTATACTGTGCACTGTATGAGAATTGCAATTAATGCTGTAAGGGAGGCAATTATTAGAAGGGTATAGAAGAGAGAGGAAGAGATGGAGCTAGCAGTACTGTACCAGACGAAGCAATTACTAGCAAAACATGTAGGGTTATTGGTGGCAGTACCCAATCAAGGAGAGTGTGGTGATGTCATCAAAGTCGGCGGACACCCAAGCGGAAGTAAACAGTGAAACAGGATGTGAGCGTCACAGGTACAGATGCAGGAATGATGGAGTTTGCCTGCTAGACGGTCCTGACTGTGGGACACCACAAAAAGCCCCCGCATTAAGACAATTTGTGTGACGTTACCTACCTGCGCCCTGCAGTGATCTTCTGTAATTTGTCACGTTCTTTTTTAATTTTTTACACTGATCAGTGCTTGTGCTTGTCTATTTTCGGCTTTCATTTTATATGTTGGTCCTTTTGACATGGGAGCGGAAACCGTTAGATCAATGGTCGGTTCTGTTGGGCAGACAAATTTGGAACAAGGACAGACATACATAAAAGCTCATTTTTCACATCTTTGTAACAACGAAGGGGCCTATGTTCTAATGTCCGAAATCGCCAGGGATTTTAAATCTCCATTTTTTACATCGCGTTAGAAATAATGTACAATTGTATGCATTGTACAATAAAGTATTTAAGATACCAATAATCGTGTTGTAAAGTATTCAGAAATATGAAAATTGGGAGCCATGCTTGCATAGCGTTATAAGCGGATTTGCGTCGTAACGGATCGCGTTAGAACGGGGTTGAGCTGTATTGGCAATGGAAAAGCTCTCGGCATATCTCACAGACTCCATGAGTAAATTCGTTCAGGCGTTGGCTCCCTGGCTAACACGTTTCAGCCTGGTTTGACTTTTCTGTCCTTTGTATCTATATTTTGATAAAAGTATAATTATTTGAAATTGTGAATGTCAAATGTTTTATTGTAGATACTGTATCTGTTTTTAGTGACCAAGGTAGATAGCAACACATAAGGAGAAATGTAACAGCTAAATCAGCGGAGACTCGGATATGGAAACATAGAGAAATGACGATTGAAATGTCTCATATCCCCACACCACCCTCAACCCTGTTTTAAGCTCATATGGGTGCATTCTCTTGCCCACTCGGGTATTATAAGGCCCGTGAGACCCATCCCCCTGCCCTTTCCAGAACTCCATCCCTACCCCCCGCCCCTATATGCCCACACTGAGGATTCAAATATACCTGTTTATTTTATGTCCCTACTCCCTGTTATTTCTGTACCCCATAACCCTGAAAAAATATTAATAGAAATTGAGATTTCAAAAAAATAAATAAATAATCAAGCGCTCTTGGGGGAAAAAATGTGCGTCCTTACAGTAATGTCATTGCCTAAGTCATCAACATTGCAGTAAAAATGCACTGGGTGCGATATTAAAACAGTGATAGCTATTCAGTATCTAGCTCCACCAATAAATAGGCATTAATTAATGCTAGCGATGCAACGGGGAGGGGAATCTCATATAGTTCTACTATAGGGTTATGGAAGCACCTCGTGGAGGAGAAGGACGCGATGCACCGCCGTGCAAACAGAGTGAAGGCTGGTCAGGTGACTTCAAAAAACTTTATTGCTACAAGTGTAGAGCTAGCAGATAGTTTGACGCGTTTCAGCCGATTGGCCTTTGTCAAAAAGTGACATGCAGCTCTCAAGACAGACAGGATATAGTGAGTCTAATCTCCAACACCTGTAACGTGCTCATCACCAAAGTGAGAGACAGGTGTGGTGATAGACGCAGATATATCTTAAAAATAGTTAAAAGTGTGTATAAACACAGCAACCAGACCTGTACCCTGGGAAAAATACATACACAATGCAAAATTCAAAATACATATACTCATGTGACTGCATAAGCATATATAGGGCAAGTAACTGGTGGCAGTCTATTGATTAAAACAAATAATATGAACATAGATACACTAGTATACAAAAAAGGATACATATATGAGGTAATTAAGTTGCAAAACTGAATGGTGAATAAAAGACACAATGGTTGAATAAACAGAATAATACATCTAGTATAAATCTTAATGAACAGTAAACAATTAAAGAATAAATACATATGTAATGAAAAAAAAAAAATATATATAAAAATATATAAAAGTAACCGATGATGAAGTGGACATAGAAAATCAATATAACTGTATCCAAATGAAATCACAATTCAAAGGGGAAAAGTGGGAGGTGGGGGGGAGGGGAAGGGAAATGGGGGGGGGAAGGGGGGATGGAAGGGGGAGGAGGAGGGGGTAGGAGGGGGGAGGGGAGAAGCAGGGAGAGGGAAAGGGCAGGAAATGAAATCATAAACATCAATCATGAAGAAAGTGTTGTAACTCCCAATCTGTATTGAGACCATGAGGTTGTAAAGTATTGAGACAAAAGATCCATTCCATTTCTTTCTTATTCAGGCGATTAAGCCTGTCTCCACCTCTCGTATCAACTGAGATATGATCAATACCATAATATCTAAAATTCTTTAATTCACCCTGAGGGCACCTAGAGAAGTGGTCAGACACCGGGTGTGTGGTATCATTTTTCCTGATCAATCTAATATGTTCTGAAATTCTGACATACAGGGGCCTGATAGTCCTACCGACATATTTCAAGTGACATCCACAAGTAATGACATAAACCACATAACTAGAGTGGCAATTAATGAAGGTCTTAATCCTATACCTAATCTTGGTATATAAAGTATCTTTTGATAGGTAATGCGAATTGGCATGATCTACAGAAACCGCATTTAAAGAATCCCTTGGGTATATTAGAAACAGTAGATTTTTGTGATTGGAAAACACTCTTGGAAATATAAGTAGCTAAAGTGTTGGCTTTTTTAAAAGCAAATTTGAGCCCATCTTTGGTAATTTCATCCAGATCTGAGTCCAATTTTAGAATGTTCCAGTGTTTGGAGATGATACTACGTATCTGTGAAGCGTGTATACTATGTTTTGTTATAAATAAAGGGGTCTCCCCACATTTATTTATTTGGTGTTTGTTCTGTTTATTATGTTGAACTAAAGTAGCCCGATCTGTGGCCTCTGCATGTAAATAAGCTTGATGTATATCATGTTCTGAGTAGCCCCTGGCTGAAAACTTCTTGGTAAGTGTTTCAGAATGTTCATGAAAAGTCTCCTTTTGGAACATAAGCGTTTATATCTTAAGAATTGGCCTTTTGGGATCCCGCGAATTAACGATCTTGGATGACAACTTTTTGCGTGAAGGTAAGAGTTTTTAGAATGAGGTTTTGAAAAAATATCTGTATTGATACCAGTATGAGAGTCACCATGGAGTGTAACGTCCAAATAATTCATCATACTCGGATCTGTCTGATATGTGAATTTTAAATTAAGATCATTAGTATTTAAATTGTGAATGAAAGAGTGTAAACTATCTAAATCACCATCCCAAATAAAAAGCAAATCGTTAATAAATCTTCTGTAAAAAACAATATTAGAACGAAAAATATTAGTACTCCCAAAAATGTGAACAGATTCCCATAAGCCCATAAAAAGATTAGTGTATGAGGGTGCAAATGAAGTTCCCATCGCCGTGCCTTGTTTTTGAAGAAAAAACTGTGAATCAAAAAGAAAATAATTGTGCGTCAATAAAAATAAAATAGAATCATTAATAAAAGTGGTCTGTGCTATAGAAAGTGAGGATAACTGAAGATAGTGATAAATGGCCCGTAGGCCGTGTTGGTGCTCAATAATAGTATAGAATGACGTGACATCCATGGTGACCCATCTAAAACTATCTTTCCATATGAAATTTTGTAAAGCCAACAGCAACGCTGTGGTGTCTTGTATATAAGATGGTAAAGAGTGTACGATCGGTTGAAGAAACCTGTCCACATACCGGGACAGACCATCTCCCAAAGATCCAATACTGGAAACAATAGGTTGCCCTGGTGGACTTTCCAGTGATTTATGGATCTTTGGGAGATGGTGGAACACCGGTATGACAGGACTCTCACAAGCAATACATTTTTTCTCACTAGCACTAAGAACATGAAGGACCTCGCGTAACTCCAATAAGTTTGGATACAGTTATATTGATTTTCTATGTCCACTTCATCATCGGTTACTTTTAGATAGTTTTTTTTTTTTTTTTTTCATTACATATGTATTTATTCTTTAATTGTTTACTGTTCGTTAAGATTTATACTAGATGTATTATTCTGTTTATTCAACCAGTGTCTTTTATTCACCATTCAGTTTTGCAACTTAATTACCTCATATATATATCCTTTTTTGTATACTAGTGTATCTATGTTCATATTATTTGTTTTAATCAATAGACTGCCACCAGTTACTTGCCCTGTATATGCTTATGCAGTCACATGAGTATATGTATTTTGTATTTTGCATTGTGTATGTATTTTTCCCAGGGTACAGGTCTAGTTGCTGTGTTTATACACACTTTTGACTATTTTTAAGATATATCTGCGTCTATCACCACGCCTGTCTCTCACTTTGGTGATGAGCACGTTACAGGTGTTGGAGATTAGACTCACTATATCCTGTCTGTCTTGAGAGCTGCATGTCACTTTTTGACAAAGGCCAATCGGCTGAAACGCGTCAAAGTATCTGCTAGCTCTACACTTGTAGCAATAAAGTTTTTCAAGTCACCTGACCAGCCTTCACTCTGTTTGCACGGCAGTGCATCGCGTCCTTCTCCTCCACGAGGTGCTTCCATTCATCTGTTGCTCCCGGTCGCACGCCGGGTTGCTGGATCAGCCGAATATCACCCCACCGCCGGTCATAGACCGCCCTCACGACGGATGAGTCGTTCGAGGGTTTGCGGTGCAGGAAAACCAGGAAGACTGTTAGGGCACGGCATCGACGGCTACACCTGGGTGAGTCCCTCAATATTAATATCATAGTGCTTCGGGGGAGCCAAGTTACTGTATGGTAAGAGACTGTTATCACCAGGTGAGCTTTGCCTAAGACCCACAATATACATATTGGAATTGGCTATTCTTCAGCAACTGATATATGCTTCTTGAGCACCTAGTTGGTCCACTTTATGTGTACCTATCTTTTGCTACTATAGGGTTATCAGGGTTATAAGAGTTATTACAAACCTTATGGCAGAAAATACATTAACCCCTTTGATATCTAAGGTTACCAATACATAGCCACCAAAGGAGTTGATTAAATAAATAAAAGTGACTTACCCCATCCATGTAGAAGGCCACCAGTATCTTCAGGGTTTTATTAGAACCCCCAGTAACTAACCAAAGCATGTGCTGATCCCCAACTATTGAAAATAATAAATCAAAAAAATAATCCAAGGTCCAATGTAAAAAAAAATAATTAAAAAAAATAATCCAAGGCGTGATTACTTATTTGCAATCCAGGTCCATCCGATTTGGGCAAGGAAGGATCCCCAATTTGCTTGATGCCATGGTTCATCCCTTGCTTGAATATTTATTGTAAATCTTCTTCTTCTTGTCTTCTTCTTCTTCTTCTTCTTCTTCTTCTTCTTCTTCTTCTTCTTCGTCTTCTTCTTTTTCTTGTTTTCTTGAAGGATCTAAACCACAAAGAGGATGGTTGATCGCTACATAGATTTGGTCTGTGAATTACCCCTTTAGTGCCAGTGTGGTTACCTATGCTCTTCTTGTGCCATACTAGCTTTTAGGTAGACAAGGAGGTTAGGAAGAATAGTGTAAGGAAAGTATTAATCCTTAGTAGCCTTAGTGGTCAGTTAGTCATGGGTTGCCTGGGCTACTAAAGGTTAATAACTTATAAAATGTTCACATGATACATTTTTATCACCTAATCCAGTTGGGTTTATCTTATTTTGCCCATAGGCAACATAGGTGTAACACCAGCCGGGGGAAGGCAATACAAATCTGCGTAAAAAGTTGGCAGTAGAATGGTACCAAAGGTTTTGTTGCCTCTGTCTCCCTAGTGCTGAAACCGGCCGCCACTGCACATGTGCACCAGAGTCCGGTCGCCACTGCACATGTGTGCCAGAGTCCGGTCGCCACTGCACATGTGTGCCAGAGTCCGGTCGCCACTGCACATGTGCACCAGAGTCCGGCCGCCACTGCGCATGTGCACACCTGTTGTGCACAGATTCTTTCCCCCCCTTCTTCTAATAATTATCCCCGCTCTTCCTTTGCCCCCCTGTAAACTCTCCTATTGTCCCTCCTCTTCCTTTCTACCGCCTCGCGCACTGTTGCCAGCCACTGCACATGTGTGCCAGAGTCCGGCCGCCACTGCGCATGTGCGCCACAGTCTGGCCGCCACTGCGCATCTGTGGCGAGAACCGGCACAGTGTTTTTTGCAGGCGCGACGTGCAACGACTGACGCGAGCGACAGTGCGCACCTATTAGTACCGTGATGTCACTTGCGTTACGGTTTTTCGTTACAACACAAGGATTTTTCCCCATGAAACCCTGAATGCGCAAAGCAAAGAAGTTTCACTTCAAAAACATACTGGATCAGCACTCAAAAAAATTAAAAAAGAGAAAATGATAGACTTACGTTTTCCTTTTGGCCTGACGAAGAGGGCCAGAAGCATCGAAACATTGCTAACTTTCCCTTTCCTTGTATGATCTGATTTTTTAGCATTGCTGCTGGGTTTTTTTGTGATATATTAAAGAAGAAACTTGATGAGGTCAACAGGAAAATGTGAGCCTATCATTTTCTCTTCGTTATTTTTTGAGTGCTGATCCAGTATGGATTTTCTTTTTCTTTACATAAAAATCAGTAAACTTGCATTATTTACCCATTTTGATGCTTAGTTTCAATATATATTACTGTGTACGTTATAATATGCAGTCTTAAGAGGTGGTGACCTGCCGCTAAAAATCAAGCACATTTTTATGGTCATTACTCCGCATTTTTGGCCTCTTGCAGTTTGATGATTATAGGCCAATGCGGCAAAACTAATATCTCTTTACACTGATCCATCTGCCTGAAAGAGACTGTCACATCAAAAGTTCTCATTACGGGATAGTTACTGTCTCCTTTGTTGCTGGATATACAAAGGGATAGTTCCAGAGATACAGATCACATTAAGAGCTTAATAGTAGCAGAAACGCGTAGATGCAGGGTTGGTATGCCTGAAGCTTCATAGTACACAGGAGGATACACACACACACACACATTATCATTTCAATCGATTGGCGAGATAGAAGAAAAACAAATGACATAGGTAAAGCAGCCAGTTCAATGAGCTACCACTGTGTGCTTTGGCAATAGAACATGGATAGTTGCAATTATCTTAAGAGATGGCTACAGAGATATAGAGCTTATCCTTTATAAACCCGGATAGCTTAAACAGTGGTGGCAGCTACCCAAAGTATGTTTTCTCTGTGGTTAAGGGTAAATATTGGTGTTAATCCATACATCACACTTTTTTCATCAAAACCAAGGGTGCTCCGTAAACAGATTAAGACATTTTATTACAGCAATCATAAAATTAACCTCTTACAATTCTTAGAACAACCAGACAATTAAAAAAAGGCTACTTAGTCATATAAAATCCCAAAGGCCGCGCGTATAGTGCCGGCGATGGCAACGGATGCCGTCGCCACCCGCGAAAGTTGAATTTCGCTTTGCAGTGACGTCGCAAGTGACCTTGCCATTGATTGGTTCAGAGGCTGTCACATGTTGCGACAGCATCTGAAAAATTAAATTTGATCGGCTACTAAATTTTTGGTCGCAACGTCGCTCCTGTCGCGTCGCGCTTACTATAAGCGCTTGCAATGGTGACAATGCATTTGTTTTGGAGCGACGTCGTGAGGCACTATAAGCGCAGCCTTAGGGCTCGTCCAGGGTGGCACTGAGCGGGCGCGCACGCGCATGCTAGACACGTTGCGACAATGCACGTGTCCTGCGTTAGCGGGCGGGCGCGCCTGCTCGGTGCTCAGCCACTTGCCGAGCGAGCAAATTTGAATTTGCCGCTCGCAAGCGCATCACGTGAGTGGTTTGCCCAAAGAGGGTGAACCAGCTCCGTGACGTAGAGGCTGCGCCCCCACACGTGCACGCACCTAGCCGGCCAGGAAAAGCACGGCCGGGCAGGGTGCAGCGCTGGAGCGCCAGCGCGCCTCTACCCACCCTGGACGAGGCCTAAGAAGGAATACAGCAAATCACCTTGATTTTTTTTACTAAACCAATCTAGATCTTTTCAGTTTTTGTGGATTGCAAAGAGTAAAAAACCTTGTAAAATGTGGTGATTGTTTACTGTAAAAAAAAAAAAAAGGAACAAATAGGAATAATAATTGAATTACTAGTGTAACACAGATTCCCTCTCCCCCCCCCCCCCACCCCAATCGCAGATAGGGTGCATGTGACGGAAATCTCTATGTATTACCCGGTGAGCCTCCGCCAGTGAGAGCCTGGGGTGTATCCTCTGGAACAATACTATATGGTGCAGCGCCTCCACCTGTGATGGCTCCCAGCAGAGCGGGAGTTGTTCCTCGCAGGACACATTCAAATGAACACATACACTTGATGTAAAATAGCAACGATCTTTACTGTAACACTATGAATACACTTCTCACTCTATAAACTCTATAATACTAATGGCACAACAACCCAAAGCGCCAACGCAGGGCACAACCCTCCACCGTGTCCCCACACCGTGTCCACTGTCCCACACCCAAACCCCAAGTGTGTGGTGACCGCGTGGCCCACTAGTATGAGGATGTTATAGAAGGTGCATTTAGGTGTAGGGTTACCTATCGAGCGCTCCTGCACTCGGACCAGCAGACAATCTTCGTAAAGGCTCCGCAGATGCGATGCCTTCCGCGACGCTCTTCCGGGGAGATCCAACTTGGATAGATATGACAGTTTCTGAACTTGCAGAGAGTGATTCACTGCAATCACTGGCCAGGATATTCCTCTTCCTGGCTGGACCCTCACTTGTCTGGGTTCTACAGGACCCTGTCCCTATCTAAGGGGAGGCCCTGTAGTAACCACAAGCTGAGGTGATTGGGGCCTAGCTGGGACCTAAGGGGGATGTCTGGCCTAGTGTATGAGCCACTTGCTCTCTACACATACCCACCCTCCCCTGTCTGTGACCCAGCTTCAACTAACTCATTGCAGCACATAACAATGTATCCTTTCCTGCAGGGGAAGCTCTAAGCCCTATTGGCTGCTGTTGCATCACATGTGCTCCAGCCCCTGGGGCTGCTGGGAGTTGTAGTTCCCCATGGGCCTCTTTAACATTAGGGCCGCGTGCGCTATGGGTACTGCGCATGCGTGACAATGTAATGGCCGCCGCTAGGCCTACCTGCACTTGCGCTAAGTCTAGGAGGCCCTGCGCTCCTAAAATGGCTGCTGCTTCGCATCTGTGCATGCGCAACCCTCCGTGAATGCGCGGACACAACCAATTTGGTGGCGCCCTGCCTCTGACGCCGCCAGGAGCCCCCGGCTACGCGATCGCCCTCACAGCCCCCAGCTAACTAGGGTAAGGGGGACCAGGGGGGACCCTGCAACACTCTCCCCTGGTGAAAATACTAACGGCCCCGCTTGGAGGACAGTGTGACAGTGCATAATATATATTTTCTTTAACTGTGCACGCAATGTCTTGTATATAATGTATACCTTGTTCATTTATGTAACTGTATTTGTAACCATGTATTATTTTGTTTTACTCTGTGCCCAGGACATACTTGAAAACGAGAGGTAACTCTCAATGTATTACTTCCTGGTAAAATATTTTATAAATAAATAAATAATATTGTTATACAATAAAAATGCAGTGCATAATATGTACAACTTAACATATTCACTTTATATGAATTGGTACACAACATAACAATCACAGTAATACCCGAGACCAGCTGAATGTTAGCTGTTTGCTGAGACCAATTGTGGTGTGGCCATAACTGATCACATAAACATAGTGACTAATCGCTCACCTAATAGTACAAGTGGTTAAAAAACTTGGTGCACAGGGAAAAATTAGATAGCTAACACTTGAACAGGTGGCCTCTAGGGGTCACTATAAGCCCTATAAATTGCACTTAACAGTTACAATAACAATGTTTAGATACTGTGATATGGAAAATATGTAATTTAATAGGACCAAAGAAAGGGTCCATTGACCCTATAACAACAGACTCAAATGCATAATTAAAATTAAAAAAATGATAACGTTTTAATAAATCTATTTGTGACAAAACAACATATAAAGTGAACATATAAACACGGAATATTAAAATCCCTTGTGGGAGAGACGGCTAAGTATAGGGATGAGCTGGTATGTCTATATCCAATGCTCATATGGGAACTAATGTCCTGTATGGATACAAGGTATAAAGGGCAAAGTAACAGTCATATTGTAAGGAAACAAAAAAACTGTTAATAGGACTTAGCACTGAAGAATGGTTGCTAATGAAGTCAAAGCAGCTACCCAAAACAGCGCAAGAAATAGACACATATAGATGAGCTTGGTGATCCTTTGAGTAGAAGTAAGTGCCGAACAGGGCCTCTTCACCACATGCCTCCATCACATCCTGCAGGGAGTAAAGGGTTGGTGCCTCACCACTCCGCTGGTTGCTGACTCTTCTCTCTACCCGGCAGGTGGACTGTAGGGGTTGATCCACAGTTACCGTCTGGTAGAGATCTTCTAAGGGGGACATCTCCACCAGGACACGATGCCGAGCCGAGACAATCGCCCTGGTAACCATGCTTAAGGAGCCACCGTGCTCCGTGGTCACATGGGAACTAACACCCGACACCCCTGGGGCAGTCAACTCACCCTTGGCATTGTTAGTGTTACGCCGGTGCTGCCCGCAGACCAGACCCGTCCCCTGTGCCGAAGGGGGAAGTAGGGATACGCACACCCGCAGCAAAGGGAGCGAGTCCGGAGTGTGGTGTTAAGCGTTGCCAGGCCAGATATAAGTAACGTAGACAATACTTGCCGGTACTGTCATGGGCGTCTGCAGGAGGGGGCAAGGGGGGGCGCTTGCCCCCCCCCGGATCACTCGCAGTCCTGGCCGTGCCCGTCAAAAAAAAAATGAGGTCTCAAAAAATAAAAAAATCCTTGTGCGCAGTGTTGACACATCCGGCCTTCCAGTCACCTCTGGTAACCAGATTGTACCCACTGATGATCCCTACAATTCCCCTGCAGGACGCCCCCTCACCGTCCCCCAACCTGATTGGCTGGCGCTTTGCCAGGATTTATTTTTTTTGGCTCGCAGCCAGGCTCTGGGCTGTGAAGCCGCCATTTCTTCTGTTCAGCATAGAGCAGGTAAGCAATGTCCCATGTCCTCCCATGCCTCACCATGGCTCGTGGCCCCCCACTGGTCTCCCCCTGGTCCCCCACGGCTCCCCTGGTCCCCTACGGCCTCCCCTCGCGTCCCCCCGGCCTCCCCCTGGTCCCCCCACGCCTCTAGTGATCCCCTCACGGCCTCCCCTGGTCACCCCACGGCCTCCAGAGCGTCCCCCCACGGCCCTGCCCGTCCCCCAAGACCTCCCTGGTCCCCCCAAGACCTCCCCTGGTCCCCCCCACGGCCTCCCCTGGTCCCCCCCCGGCCTCCCCTGGTCCCCCCACGGCCTCTCCTGGTCCCACAGCCTCCCCTGGTCCCCACAAAACCTCCCCTGGTCCCACCAGGCCTCCAGAGGTTAGCCCACTGCCTCAGAGGTCCCCCCACGGCCTTCCCTTGTCCCCCCACGGCCTCCCCTTGTCCCCCATGGCCTCCCCTGGTCCCTACCTACAGGCCTCCCTGGTCCCCACACGGCCTTCCCCTGGTCCCCCCACGGCCTACCCCCTGGTCCCCCAAGACCTCCTGTCCCCCAGACCTCTCCTGGACTCCTTGCCCCCCACGGCCTCCACTGGACCTCTCTGCCCCCCCAGCCTCCCCTGGACCTCCCCCTATGTCTCCCTGGTCTCCCCCCGTCACTGGCCATTCAAATTATGCCCCCCCCTGAAAAAAATTCTGCGGACGCCCATGGGTACCGGGTATAGGAGTAGAATAGTGATTGCATTGCCGAGGTCAGGGAGCGGAGAGATGAGGAAGGTTGAAGTCCAAGCCGTGATCGTGGGATGCCAGAGAATATGTAGTCCAAGGAGAGCCGAAGTCGAGAGCCAAAGGGGTAGTCGTACGAGCCGTGTCAAAACCTGTAGTAAACCAAACACATCCATACAGAGACTATGTCGAACGATGAGTGAGGGCTCAGAGATGCTAGATAAGGCTGGGCTGACCAATCAGGGATGGAGGCGGGTCAGGAGGACTGTAGGGAGCCTCTCTGGATAGGTGTGGCTGATACAACCCAGGTGAGCACTGGTAGCACTCTGATTACACCCGTGTGGTATACGGGGGCGGAGCCTCACTGCAGGAGTGGAAGTAGAAGAGTGGATGCTGGGCGTGCGCTCTGTAAGCTGCGTGTGCACGCGACCAGCATTGGAGGACACACGTGTGCGCTTGGGACGGAGGAGCTGATGGCCCGTGCAGGCAGGTAAGCGGAGGTTGCGCTGCACGCCCTGAGTATCCCTGAGGGTAGTCTGTGTGTTGTGGAGACGGCGCTGAGAAATCAGATTTCTAACAGTTAGGAACTTGTCCCAAGCCTAGGGCCGATGGTACCAGCATTGTAGTAGGCTGGACTGGCCGTTGTAGGGAACTCGGGCCAACAGCAGGGTCTGCAGTAGATGCTTCAGCATCACTTGGGTGGTTCGCCGGCTGGCGCATCACCATGGCTGGTTGGCTGCTGTCATCAGTAAACAAGGATGGGGGCAGGGACACCTAACCCTTAGTTGGTTCTGCCATCTGTATTTCTGGCTCTGGAACTGATTCTAGAGTTGAGTCTGGAACTGAGTCTGGAACCCGGGGTTAGGGCACACGGGCCCTCCAAAACCTTCATGGTAGAGGTAGATGGGTTAACAGCAGTGATCGCCCCTGTATTTAGACCAGTCACATCTTTCTCTCTGGGTTCCGGCTCTGGAACGGACCCTGGAACCGAATCTGGAACCGCAGTTAGAGTGCACGAGCCCTCCGAAACTTCTGTGAGGGAGGTAGATTGGTTACCTGCATTGACCGACCCAGTATTGAAGGCGATCACTTCTTCCTTGGTGGATTCTTACACCGCAGCAGCACGGGCATCAGGAACTGTGCCCCGCAGCAGGCATTTTTGGGTCCCCAGGTCAATTTGCCACCTGGGAAGACACACTGGTTACAGACACATCATATGCACCCCTCTTCATCCACCTGCGCCGCCTGATATTCCATTGGTAGCTTAAAGGGGTCAAAGTCCATACCACTAGACAGATGCAAGTCCTTTTTGCAAACATGGGCACAAAAGAAAAAATACCCCCCCCCCCCCCCCCATCAGCCAGGCTCCATACAACTGAGGATGCTGTTCACTACATTCTTTACTTTTCTTATGGGGAACAGACGTGGCTGACTGAGGCTCACTGTGCTCCCTCCCCCTGGTGGAATCTAGAGAAGGGGCACGCTCTCAAGGAGTGGTTCTGGCTCTGCGCTGTGCCACTCACATTACAGGGCGGGGCACTGGCTTTCGCGCCAGACCCGGACAGGTTTTTGCAGAACATTTTTATGCAGACTGGCGGTCAGCAGCACGTGCGCTTTCCTGTCTTGGTGGGGGACGCCATTTTAGGTTGGACTCACTGGATAAGGGAGCCTCCATTTTGATCACAGTCCTATCAACTGCCCCATGGCTCTTTGCATACATAAGGGGGTAGCCTTTTGGTGGGGAATTTTCCAGGCATATTTCCTGATCTGCCAACATTATGTCTAGGCCCAGGAGTTCTTTTAGGGACTCCAGAATTGCACTCCTCTCCACATGAGCAGGAACATTCCCTAATGCCTCCACTTTACTATGCAGCTCCCGAATCATAGTGGCCCAGATATGGACCTCGTGGCTTGGGGTTAGTAACATCTTTCATGGCTACTTTTGGTACTCTACAACTATTGGGAACCCCAGATTTGATGTCAGCAGCGCCTCCAAATGTAACACAGCCCCCCCATCCCCCAATCGCAGATAGGGTGCATGTGAGGGAAATCTCTATGTATTACCCGGTGTGGTGCTTTACCTGTTAGGCTCACAGGAGGCCTGAGCCTCCGCCAGTGAGAGCCTTGGGTGTATCCTCTGGAACAATACTATATGGTGCAGCGCCTCCAAATGCGATGGCTCCCAGCAGAGCGGGAGTTGTTCCTCGCAGGACACATTCAAATGAACACATACACTTGATGTAAAATAGCAATGATCTTTACTGTAACACTATGAATACACTTCTCACTCTATAAACTCTATAATACTAAAGACACAACTACCCAAAGCGCCAACGCAGGGCGCAACCCTCCCCCGTTTCCCCACACCGTGTCAAATATCCCACACCCAAACCTCAAGTGTGTGGTGACCGCGCGGCCCACTAGAATGAGGATGTTATAGGTGGTGCACTTAGGTGTAGGGTTACCTGCCGAGCGCTCCTGCACTCGGACCAGCAGACTATCTTCGCAAAGGCTCCGCAGATGCGATGCCTTCCGCGACGCTCTTCCAGGGTGATCCCACCTGGATAGATATGACAGTCTCTGCACTTGCAGAGAGTGATTCACTGCAATCACTGGCCAGGATATTCCTCTTTCTGGCTGGACCCTCACTTGTCTGGGTTCTAAAGGACCCTGTCCCTATCTAAGGGGAGTCCCTGTAGTAACCACAAGTTGAGGTGATTGGGGCCTAGCTGGGACCTAAGGGGGATGTCTGGCCTAGTGTATGAGCCACTTGCTGTCTACACATACTTACCCTCCCCTATCTGTGACCCAGCTTCCAGTAACTCACTCACTCACTGCAGCACACAGCAATGTATCCTTTACTGCAGGGGAAGCTCTAAGCCCTATTGGTTGCTGTTGCATCACATGTGCTCCAGCCCCTGGGGCTGCTGGGAGTTGTAGTTCCCCATGGGCCTCTTTAACATTAGGGCCGCGTGTGCTTTGGGTACTGCACATGTGCGACAATGTAATGGCCGCCCAACCTGTGCTTGCGCTAAGTCTAGGAGGCCCTGCACTCCTAAAATGGCTGCTGCTTCGCATCTGCGCATGCGCAACCCTCCGAACATGTGCATACACAACCAAGATGGCAGCGCCCTGCCTCCAACGCCGCAGGGAGCCCCCGGCGATGCGATCTCCCTCACAGCAGCAGCCCCCACCGGAGCAAGGGTAAGGGGGACCAGGGGGACCCTGCTGCACTAGACTAATACTATTGATACTAAAATCATTCAGGATTAAATGGGGAATTAGACTCAGACAATTTGTGTTTAAATTCAGCCTTTGTAGTTAATGGTTTGATACAATACTATGGTCTCCTATCAAGGTATTTATATACAGTATTACAAATAGAATATTTATATATGTACTGAGCTTAATATAATGCCCTTTACAATGTGAGATTGTTACACATGTCTTTATTTGTTATTGTAATGCTGTCTTATTTAATTGAATTTATATTATTAGCCACTTTTTATTTGTAGGGGATATAATAGGATGGGACAGGGGTGGGAAATTATATTCAATTATACTCCCCCTGAAGAGCTGAAAACCTGTGTTGGGGCTCCGCTAGCTTTGATGGATGAAATATGTGAGTACAATTTATGAATTACTGTAACACTGTGTTGTGGTGATTTACACTGCTGAGTATCTAGACGTCGGCACCAGTATAACGTTTGTAGTGGATCCTGGGTTCTCCTATAAGGGTGAATATCGGCACCTGGGATGTAATACTGTATATCTTAAAATAGCCCTAAGAACACAGAGCGATTCACCTAGTATTTCAAGCAGTAGGGTCAGAGATAATGCCTGGGGCCTCTTTTTGCACAAGAGGACACACAGATTAAACCTTATCTATTAAGGCTTTTCAAAGGACAGACAATAAAACAAGAAAACAACCGACATAGCCAAAGTATCCCCTATGAACTGATGCTGAAAACAAGCATACAGTACTAACAATCAGCCAACCGGACATGTTTAAACAATGGTAAAAAGTGGTCCCTTTAGTGCAAGGGTGGGCAACCTATTTTTCAATGTAGCCACAAGTGTGGTGAATTATAAGTGAAAATAGCCACACCATGCAAAATTTTAAAACAACACAGTGTGTGTGTGTATATATATATACACACACATGCGTGCGCGCGCACACACACACACACACACACACACACACACACATACACACACACACACACACACACACACAAGCACACACACAAGCACACACACAAGCACACACACAAGCACACACACAAGCACACACACA
>WSYH01002847.1:7212-77580 GCA_036426205.1 Ascaphus truei | reverse complement strand
TGGGGAGGTGGGGGTATTTTGTATATGTATTGGGGTGGTGGGTGTCTTTTTAAAATGTATTGGGGGCACCCACCCAGTCAGTCACCTGAAAGGCACCCACCCACCCATGCAGTCAGTGCAGTCACCCACCCAGCCAGTAACCCAGCCAGACAGTCACACACTCACACACACAATTCTTATTAGGAATTTATTCCATTTTTTTAAAGTGGGGCGGGGATAGGTGGCGAGTAGATTTTTTTGGTTCGGCGAGTAGATTTTTGGGTCAAGCACTGCATTTATGTGTGTATATGTAGCCCCCACCCACTATACAGTGCTTCAGTTAAGAGTGTAGCGCACTATTTATTTATACTAGATCAATTGGTGGTCCTGTTATAGTTATATATATATATATAGTGGTAGTAACTGTTATTGGTTATATATATATATACTGTATAGTGGTAGTAACTGTTGCGTAGATTAGCAATATCTTAATGCTTCAGTTGAAATGTATACAGTAGCATTTGTTTAAATATGCCTAGCTAAATTTATGGCTCTGCTGTTATAGCTGAATACAGCAGAGCTGCAGTTAGTACTTCTAAATAATGTAACAAATGCTGTGATCATTTGATAATTGCAACTGTTGCTTAGACTAGCAGTGTCTATATGCTTCAGTTTAAGTGTTAAGGTCTCCCAGAATTGTTGGTCAGATGGTAAGTATTGTAACCACATGGCTAGTGTCTATATTTTTACAGATCTTAATTAGCATGTAGTGTACTGCTACTCCTCTATAAGTTAGTGTTTAGCCGTAGAGCAGTGATATTTATGTCCTTGGTTGTTACCAGGATCTACAGAAGGCTGCTAAAGATGAGGCACACTCAATAAAACACTCTTTTTTTTGCTTATTCTCCATCAGAAGCAAAGCTGACCAGAAGAGCTAATGGAGTGTTTGGTTTTTATTAGACAGCACATGACGGGCGTAATGACGTCACGTTAGCACTGACGTACATTTCGAGTCTTCTGACTCTCTCTCACAAGAAACCAGAGCTGCACTTTGGCTCTTTCTTAAATAGCTACTCCGTTGTCATAGCAACCACTGCGGAGTCAATTTATAACAATTTATTGTCTGGGTAATGTGTAATTAGCCACATAGTGAGTGTTAACACCTTGATTTTAAAGGATATTCATGGTTCAGTATTGTTAAATCCTTTTACTTAGTACTGTATATTGTGTATATTGTCATTCTCTTTAATGGAATGGAAAGTCTATGTGGCTTATATTTTTTAACATTTCTGACATTTTTGCCTTTTGTTTTAAGTGTTTTTAGTCGTATTGTATAATTTCTATTATTTCAATATTGTACATAGTTATAATCATGCATAGTATTGTAGTTTTCATTAAAGTATATATGTATGATGTATTTTTTCTAGCCTTAATGTTTTTCCATATATGTAAATGTATTTACACATGGCTGAATTTTTAATCATCTATATCTTATGGATTTGTTGTATTTTTATTTGGATGAATTGCTTCATTAGTGTGTCTTATATCCATTTCTTCAGTTTGGCTTTTTTACAGAGATCTCAATAGTTAGTACAGGCATACCCCGGTTTAAGGACACTCACTAAGTACACTCGCGAGTAAGGACATATCGTCCCATAGGCAAATGGCAGCTCACACATGCGCCTGTCAGCACGTCCTGAACAGCAATACCGGCTCCCTACCTGTACCGAAGCTGTGCGCAAGCGGGGAGACTATAGAGCCCGTTACAAATGCATTATTTACATCAGTTATGCACATATATGACGATTGCAGTACAGTACATGCATCGATAAGTGGGAAAAGGTAGTGCTTCACTTTAAGTACATTTTCACTTTACATATATGCTCCGGTCCCATTGCGTACGTTAATGTGGGGTATGCCTGTAATTGTTTTTATAACCTGTAATTTTTAAGTCAATATTTATACAGATGTTTAGTATATATAAATGCAGATGCTTATTCACTTGAATTATTCAATAAAGGGAGAGAACCTGAAGCCTTCATGTAGGCCTTGTGGGAATAAGCTTTCAGTTATATATCCATTTTGCTTCTTTTTTTTTTACATTTCTTCATCCCAGTCGCCTTTTCGAATATTAGGAACTACTCGGTCAATAGCCATAAATTTCAGTTACTTGATATCTCCTTTGTGACAAATGTTTACATGGCGTGCTACATTGGTATCTAATTTGTTTCTTATAGCTCCAAGATGTTCTAGGATTATACGGCGTAATTGTCAGCTGGTCTTGCCAACGTATTTTTTTATTTCATATGCATTGAGCCATATATATTACACCTGTAGTTTTACAGTTCATCAATTGTAGAATCTCAAATTCTTTTGTTCTGTCCAAGTTGTAAAATGTCTTTGTTGGGAACATTCAAGTACATGCTTTACATGTTGAGCATTTAAACAATCGTTTAATAAGGGATTTGTTTAACCATGTAGTTTTATTATCTACTGTGAGATGACTGTGTACTAGGCTGTCGTTGAGATTTTTCGCCCGTCTGTTTACTTTGACAGGTAATCTTTAAGTACTGATTTTACTATCTCATCATTCAACATGATATGCCAATGTTTTTGTAATATTGATTTTATGAAATGCCACTGGTTGTTATACGTCCTTATGAACCGGATCAGTTTTGGTTCGCAGGCTCTGTTTGATGTTTTGTCTTTTAGTAGATTTTCCCGAGGGGTAAATTTAGTTCCTCTGTAAGCATGTCTTAGGGTCTTTTTTACTATATCCCCTCTGTAAAATTCTTTCAATGAGATCTAGAGTCTGTTTTTAAAATTCCTGGATGTTAGAAAAGTTTCTACGTACACGTATATATTGCCCTATAGTGATACCTTTTTTTGGTGATTTGGGTGATGGCTATTAGCCCTTAGTAGGCTGTTTGTTGAAGTCTCTTTTGTATAGATAGTAGTCTATAAACAGCCCGAATGATCCCATTCAATCTTCAAATCTAAAAAATTCAGTGTGATTTTATTTATTTCCACTGTCAATGTTTTATTTATGGTTTTATTATTTAGTATATTGAGAAATTCTTCCAATAGTGTAGGTGGACCGTTCCATAGTAGCAGGATACTGTATCATCAATAAATCTAGTCCAGAGTTGTACTATATTGTATGTCTTTATTTATGTAGCGCCATTAATGTACATAGCGCTTCACAGTAGTAATACACGTGTAATCAAATAAATAACAGATAATATAAATAACAGATCATGGGAATAAGTGCTTCAGACATAAAAGTAACATTAAGGAAGGGGAGTCCTGCTCCGACGAGCTTACAGTCTAATTGGTAGGTAGGGAGAACGTACAGAGACAGTAGGAGGGAGTTCTGGTACACTGGCGACACATTTAATCGCAGTGCGGCCAGATCCGCAAGCCGGGAGATTTCCCGGCTTGCTAGTGGCCGCCCCTCGGCGTGCCGCGCGTCACCGACGCGCGGTCACGCGTCTTCGGGAGCCTGCGCCCCCTGCACGCGCGTCCAGGGCTCCCCGAGGGAGCCCTGGTGTCCCACGATGTGGGGGACGGCGGCAGGGGGTTCCGGGGGACCCGGCGGACCCGGCAGCGGTAGGGAGAGCGCCCCGATCGGAGGGCGCTCTTCCGCTGCTTCGGCGCGCGCCCGTCACCCTCCGGCGCATGCCAGGCTACTGCTGCGGCCAAGAACGGGCAAATGCTCGAATAAACTTGGCCGCAGCAGTAAGTGCGTCTGCAGGGGGCTAAGCTTTATACCATTTGTCCAGTATTATCCACAGTGCTATTCATATGCTTGTTTAAGCATGTGTGTCTTAAGGTGGGTCTTAAATATGGATAGAGTGGGTGCTAGTCGGATATTGAGGGGAAGGGCATTCCAGCGGTGCTGGGCAGTCAGTGAGAAAGGTTTAAGGCTAATTATTGATAACATTACAATGGTTTTTTTCACTGTTCACTCAGTTGATTTCAGATATTTATTATATATAGATATTTTATGGTCTGTTTACCTCAGAAATATTTTGACAATTGCAAGCGTAGTAATTTTATGTATTATACATTATTTACAAGTTTATTCTGTGTAAGATTAAGATTGTTATGGTTTAAATCTACAGCTGCATATGTTTTTCTTATGTGGGGGTATCAGATTCATTCTCATTATGCCAATTGTTTACACCTGATTTTTTTATCTATCTTTGCATAGCTAATTGGATGTGTGGGTGTATATATATATGTGTCTAGCACACCCATAGTCCATCCCCTGATGAAAACAGTTTAGCTGTTGAAACGCGTAGTGCCAGGTGTGCTGTGGATTCCTGCAGCGTTGATTTATGAGTTCTGCCTGGCATTCTCCTGCTTGCCATCTCCGTGCACGGCGTGACGTCATCTGTTCGTTCCGCCGCAAACATTGTCCCCGGTGGGAACCTAAACTATCTGGAGGTGTGTTCCCGTGGAAAGAATACTGTGAGGAGCCTGATGACGTGAGTTCCTGCTGGCAGAGATACACGAGGGCTGTACTGGATGCAGTGGTGTCACGGAGCAGAGTAGCAGAGCAGCAGTGCTTACAGACCCTTTGGAGTATGAGTATTACTCATACAATGCTTTTTTATCTTTTATGTTTGTGAGCTCATTTTATGAGCCTTTTATTGGGAATTAAACCATTTTTTGCACAGTAATGCACTAGGATTGGGCGCTTTTTTCTTCTATTTTATATATATATATATATGTACATAAGTGTAAATTGGAGTGCTAGTGGGCATGGCTAAATGTGTACAACATAAAACAAAGAAGCCCAAAGCTACAGCCAATTTGACAAATATACACAGTGAAATACATATATATCTCTTGTAAATGTAGGAATCGGGGAGCGCGTCCCCCGCGGCACACTCCATCCTTACCTGATGTCTCGTTCAACCCCATTGTCCTTACAGCGCGCACACTCCCGCAGGAGATTTCTAGATGTCGCGGAGTCAGGCTCCATCCCCTTCTTCGGACGCGCATCAGCGGCGCACGCCGCGCACACGTGACGCGTGTGTACAGCTCCCAAGCTGCATGTCAACTTTCTTAATCATGCCAACCTGTCTCCTGTGTCTCTCCTCCTATCTGTGCCTCCGCAGAGGCGGCACCTTCACTCCGCCCCCCCCTCTCATTGAGCGTGCTCTCCCATATATGCTCAGCTGTGCCACTTGCACTTTGGCTGAGCATAGTTCCAGTTAGAGCTGTTCTCCCACTTCCTGGTTCCTTGTCCTGCCTTGCCTTGTCTCCTAGCTCCTTGTTTCAGATTGACCTCATGTGTACCGACCCGGCTATTACTTTGGACTCCGCACGTCTGGCTTACCGACCCGGCTTACCTCTGACCTTCTGCATCTCTCCAATCCTGACCACGACTTACGGACACTGACCATTCTATGGCTCTTACCTGAGACCTCGGCAAGTACCTAACCATTCTTCTCTCTCCAATCCTGACCCGGCTGCCTGATCATCTGCATTCCAGACATGCCCCGTGGCTGTGGGTGGCGTTTATACACATTCCCATCTCATTACTGGGGTCCCACCTTGTTTGTGGTGAGCACAGCGTTACAGTAAAAGGATAATTTAGTTGAACCCTTAGGCGTTATAAGCTTGCTATCCACATCAATGCATGACTATTAGCAGGTCCTTTTGGGGACCATTTGGGGTTCCATAGAGCTTGCTGGATATCTGCGTGTTTATTAACTTTGTCCAGCTGATCTCAGATGTTTTGAAGGTCAGTGGCTCCTCCTAGGGTTTAAGCTCGCCCCTCCCCAGTTTCCAAGTGAGTAGGTCTTTCATGCAGCTGGTTTTGACAGATCCAATGAGATCATTATTCCTCTAATTATAGAGGTAAATAAGAATTTTAATCAGTTAGTATTAGGCCCTGCTAATGGTAATGCCTTTATGTGGCTAGCAGTCTTATAACGCTTTGGCCAAAGGGTTTAACTAAATAAATGACCCTTTAACAAGAGATACTGTATATAGGTATTTCACTGTATTTTTGTCATTTTGGATGCAGGTTTGGGCTTCTTTGTTTTATGTTGTATACTTTTAGCCATGCCCACTAGCACTCCAATTGACACTTATATACATACAGTATATATATTATGTGGTTGTCATATTCTCTAGCCTGCTGCCACTCTCAATGTCTGGTTCTAGCCTGCAGTACCTATATTTTCCCACCGGGAGTGCTGCTGCTAAACTAAGGAACATTCCAGACTCTGATACCTGACACCTCTGCACCTGTGCTCCACCTCTCAGCCTGCCTATATAAACCTCCCTTTCCTGTTCCTCTTTGCCTGTTTATACTGGTTCCTTAGCTTCTGCAAGGTGCCTGTGTTTACTGCTGTTCTAGCTATTGCTATCATCCTGTTCCAGTTTCCTCATTGCCGACCTCTGCTTGTTTCCTGACTTCGCTACCTGCCGCCTGCCTCGGACCTCTGCTTGTTTCCTGACTTCGCTACCTGCCGCCTGCCGCCTGCCTCGGACCCCTGCTTGTTTCCTGACTTCGCTCCCCTGCTGTTCCTGCCACTGGGATCCACTTCAGCCGAAGTCCAATCCTTGACAGAATAAACAGGCCCTACCATGGATTCCACCGGAACAGACCTGGCCCAGGCTCGGACACTGCAGGACTTACAACGTATCATGGTTGGTTTCCAAGAACAACAAGGACACCTTATCAAACGTCTTGGTCACGTGGAAGAACAGGATACCCTCCGGAAAGAACGGGATGCCCGCCAGGTAGAACGTGATGCCCGCTGGGAAGAATGTGTCGTCCGCACGGAAGGATGTGCCCTCCGCTCAGAGGAACGAGCTGCCGCCGCAGAAGCTGAAAACCGTGAACTACGTGCAGCTTTAATCACCGCATCTGTTCAAAAGACTCTGACAGTGCAAACCGCGCCCCGTGTAACCCTTCCAGAAAAATTTGGAGGAAAAAGACAATCTTTTCGGGATTTCCTTCCTCAATCAATAATGCAGACAATGTGTTCAAGCTTCAGCCTACCTCAGAATACCAACGAAGCAAGGTGACGTATCATAACCTGCTCAAGGATAAGGCCCTTGCTTGGCTCCCCTATGTTAGAACGGAACAGGATCCCACTACTAAGGACTGTCGGAGGGTTCATCGATGCTCATTTGGATGGTCCTGTATTTTGATGACCCTTAAATCGTAGTGGCTAACCCCGAGTGCAACTCGAAATCTGACAATTTCGTCAAGGAAGACGCGTCGGCTGCTGAGTACTCGGCCGCTGAACTAATTTCTGCAAAGTGGTTAACGATACTGGTAGGAATGAGGCCGACGCAGCATAAGCAATAATCATTTTCAAGATCAGGGTAATAGGTCTTCATGGATGCGGAAAGTTAAATGACGAACTAGCAGCCGGGTGGAGACCCAATGAGGAGATTTCAGGAGACTTTGTTCGTTTATGCATCCAAATTGATCGCTAGGCTTACTGAAACAGACGTGGAGAGACAGGTGGTTCATGCAGCACACCGGGTTTTTAGAGATGTCAGGAAACCCAATGAGGCGTTCCCAGGGAGACTGAGGAGGAGCCGATGCCAATAAATACACGGGTGGACCACTTCAACAGTGGAAGGAATAGACCGCTGAACAAGAAGATCTCTGTTATTATGCGGGAAAGACCGATTGCACTATCGTCGCTGAGTGCCAAAACGCAGCTGCCAGGCAGTCTGTCTTTCCAGAGCACCTAGAAGTAAATCGGATCTGACGCTATTTCATCAAATGTTTTCTCTCGCTTCTCAAGGAAAGATACTCCTCCTTCGCTACAACCCTCACCTCCGGTTTCCTATTATAATCGAGAGAAGGACGCACATCGTTTTTTCAGACCAGTAAATGGTCGACTCAACTGGGCGGCAGGAATTTTAATGGGACATAGAATTGCGCCAAGAACAATTCGGTATACATTTGTAGCCAAGGAATTGCCAGAAGAATGGAAGTCATTGACGGTTCTCCCTTGAGCTCTGGACCTTTTACCAATGAAACCAGTAACTTAACACTAATCATCTGAGCCCAATCACCAGGAGAGAGATTTCATTTGGTCCATTCACTCACCCTTGTTTCCAGTGATTCTGGGAATTCCATGACTCATGATCCATAACCCCCCTATCGACTGGAAGACCAAGACACTCCACGTTTCCATCGGAGCACTGTCAGCTAGCCTGTCTACCTAAAACCCTATACCAGATGGTGTAGGAATACATAGATTTCCTCGTCTCAAAAAATCTTCTGCCGGCTCCTTACTCATGAGTTTTTAGATGTGTGTGACAAAAGACAGCGATACGCTTCCCCCACTCGCTCTTATGACTGTCCCATTGAATTATTGTACCCGGGTGCTGCTATTCCGTTTGAAGAATTTATTCCCTCTCAGAACCGGAATTAAGGTCCCAATGACTACCTACAGGAGAACCTATCAAAGGGTTTTAATCCGACCCTCTACTTCTCCAGCAGGCTGCTGCGCTCTGTCTTTGTGGGAAAGAAAGACGGTTCGCTACTCGCCCTGCTTGACTATCGGGAACTAAATAAGATAACGTTGAAACAGGTACCCATTACCTCTGATTCCATGAACTATTTGGAAAGAATTCGTCAGCCAAAACTTTAACCAAATTAGATCTCAGAGGAGCGTATAATTTGGTCCGCATTCGACCGGTGACGAAAGGAAAAACCGCTTCCGACCCCCGTTATGGGAACTATGTAATATCTGTGAGTGGCCTTTTTTCGGGGCACTCTGTAATGCCCCTGCTACTTTCCAGCATTTTATCAATGATGTCCTCCTGAGAGTTTATGGAACCAATTTCGTGTGGCATACCGGATGAATCCTAGTCTTCCATCTCAAACATCATTGATCACCAAGACATGTCCAATTGTCTTGCGCGTCTCCGTAAGTACAAATTATACATCAAGTTAAAACATGCGAATTCAAAAAACCAGCAATGCATTTTCCTCTGTTTACACATCTCGTCTCGCCACGGGTTTGGTATGGACCCCAGGCAATATTCAAGCCGTGGTGGGAATGGCCATCCCTCGGAATGAAAAGGACATTCGGAGATTGTGGTTTTGCCACATTTCTATAGACGTTTTATATTACAATTCTCTGGCATTATTGCCGCAATCACCCACTCACACGAAGGATTCCCTTCAATGGGTCTCCTAAAGCGGTGCCGGATTTCGAACATTGAGTCACTCTTCACATCTGCCCTATCCTCAATCATGCCAATCCAGATTACCATTCATCTTGGAAGTGATGCTCCGACTCGCCGCTGTTGGGGCCATTCTGTCACAAAGAATTGGACCCCAAATGCTCCTATATCCAGTGGCCTTTTATTCTACCATGTCACAGCTGAACGAATTATACATGGAACAAGAACTCTTGGCTATAAAAGCCTGCATTCTCTTGATGGGAACATCTACTGGAGGGGGCCAATCACCCACATTACGGCTTTAACGTATCACACGAACTTCGAATTCATCGAGCCGCACAAGAGCCTGTTCTTCTCGGTCGCACAGCCCAGTGGCTCTCTTCTTTTGCAGATTTTTCAGTTTCCACACTCCTACCACATGCGCCTGGCTCCAAGAATGGAAAAGCCCGACGCCTTGACAGGCGGTTCCTTTCCTAATCCTGATTCACGACAAAGAACAGAAGTAAACTATTCTTCCAAAAAAGCATTTTTTGGGCGTCTCACTTCTTCCTCCTTCCGCAGATCTCTCCTCACACAAATAAGGGACCTACTCCAATTACTCTTTTCCTTAAAAACGCCTCCTCCGAAGCAGAACGATTCTATGTGATGGTCTCTGGTAACTGTAGGATCTCTGTTCGTACCCTTAAGGCGGTAAAATTAGGGTGGCGTCCAAGTACATGCACTGCGACCCCCCGCCCGCCGGGTCACCCAGTGTTCCTCAAGACACAGGAATGTTGTCTCGCTCTTTTGTGGTATAGCACAAATTATCAACAAGCGTGAATGTTAGACAGCTTCGAGCATCCCTGTTGGACCAACCTTCTTCAACTCGTCCTGGGTCAAAGATTGTTCTCCATCGGCATTGCCTCCAGGTTGACCCGTGGACGCTCCAGCAATGATGCTCCCTGTGGGGGTCACGCCTGCACTCTCTTCAGTTGCAGATCGTTGGTATACTTTCTATCCGATCAATGCTTACCATATGGTGCGCTAAGATGCTCATCATTGCACTGATCCCTGATACCAGACAGCAGTGATGGAAAGTGTTCCGGCTTCAACGGGGCCCTTATGAGATCATAATCCGTAGAGGGTACAATTGACTTCAAAATTTTGGATGACCTTCTGTTCCTCTCTAGGAATCTCGTTGTAATTTTATGCGTCTGGCTACAAATCCAAATCCAATGGCCAGACAGAAAGGCACATCAGACTTGGGAACAATACTTACGATGTTTTGTTTGGTCATCTCCAGGATGACTGGATTGATTTCCTACCTTAGCTGAGTTTCATACAACAATCACATATTTCTCTCACTCAGAAGCCCCTTTTTCTTTTCCTCAAAGATTAATGGATTTCTCAAACCTTTATTCCTCGTTTTATTCGGGATGTCGTTCGGTAGGCCCCATTCCGGGCAGTTACAAGAAACTGGAGACTCTGTGAGACTCCAGGAACCCTCAAGATAGACCTTATCGTGATCGACTCAAGTAAACGTCCAAAAGCATGCAGACCACACAACCGCAGACACCCTCCCCAGATTTTAAGTCGGTGATAAAGGTTGGCTTTCTAACAGAAAATTTACTTTCTACAGGTTCCAACCATTAATTTGGTGGGGGCCAAAATAACTCGGCCATTTCGCATCTCAGCACTAATAAATCCATAGTCCTTCAGATTAGAGATCCTGAGACACCACAAATCCCCCTGTGTTTCATCTCTTTCTCTGCTGAAAAACCTTTCTTTGATCCTGTTCCTGACGGCGACTTCCTCCCCCCTGAACCGCTCCTTCCGTGGATACGAAGAGAGAATTCCATGTGGGGAGAGAATTTTGGATTCCAGGTTACAACGAGGGAAACTACAGTACCTGGTGCCTGGGGGTGCTATGGCCCAGTAGGAAGTCTTGGGACGCCAAGATTTTTGTACCATGCTCCCACAGTCCAAGCTTTTCACGGAGATTCCAGACAAGCCAGCAAGAATCGTCCGGAGAACCTTCTTGGGAGGTGGGGAGTAAAATCATATTCTCCTATGCCTGCCTGTTCCCTTCTTGCACTGGGACTGCTGCCCACTCTCAGATGTCTGTTCTAGTCTGCTGCCTACCTAGTATTTGCCCACTGGAGTCTCCTGCTAAACTAAGGAAGCATTCAGACTCCTGATCCCCCCCTGCCCTTGCACTGTTGCTCCACCTCTCTCAGCCTGCCTATAGAACCCTCCCTTTCCCTGTTCCTCTTTGCCTGTTTATATCTGGTTCCTTCAGCTTTCGTCAAGGTTCCTGTTTGTATACTTGCTGTCTATCTATTGATATCATCCTGTCCGTTTCCTCATGCGACTCTCTGTTGTTCCTCTGACTTTTTGTCTACCCTCCGCCCTCGCCTCGCTTGTTTACCTCGCTAGCGCCTGCTCGACCCCTTTTCCTGACTTCGCACTCGCCCCGCTGCCTCGGAATGTTTCTCTCGCTCACTCTGCCGGATCCAACTTCAGCCGAGTCATCCTTAACATTGGGTAGATTAATTGGGGTTCCTTAGAGCTTTCTCTGGGTACTGTTTGTTTTACGACTTTGTCCCAGCTGTCCTCAGCTGTTTTGGAGGTCGTGGCCCCTCCGTCCCAGGTTTTAAGCCGGCCCTCCCACTTTCCTCCTTGAGCCAGGTCTAATTTAAGGGTAAATAAATTTTGTAAATACAGTTAGTGTTATGGACCTCTAAGGGTCATGACCTTGATGTGCTAGCAGGCTTATACGTTTGGTCCACAGTGTGGTTTAACAATGACTCTTTTTCAAAGATATATAGGAAGTTTTAAACGTGTATTGATTGTCATAATTGTATGTTACCTGGTGGCTTCTTCTTTGTTTTTTGTTGTATACATTTAGCCAAACCCACTACATATATCATTGTATAATATTATAATTATTATATATATTATACTATACGTCAGTGTTCCGACAAATCACCAAATCTCACTCGCCGAACAAAAAAATACTTTGCCTTGCCTTCCGGCCTGTACACATCACGATTGTGTGCTTAGGAACCATAGAAGCTCGCCACAATGTTAAATCCACTCCGCCCGGGGCGTGCAAATGTATCGGTTTGTCGAACACTGTAGATATATATATATATCTCACACATATATATAATATATATAATATTATATATATACTATATCATATACTATATATATTATATAATAGTATAATCATGGTTACAATCACCAAAAATCTACTCCGCCACAACAAAAATCTACTCGCCCACCTATGTACCAACCGTTGCTGCTTGGCCAATATTTCTACGCCGCCGGGGGTTCGCAATCCCACTCGCTTCCGCCGGGCTGCAAGAGTTAGGTTTGTCGACACCTGTATATATATATATCTAATATATCTTATATTATAATATATATATATATATATATAATATAGTATTATATATATATATATATCTATTATATAACCAGCGACAACGACACGGCGCAAATATATAACAATATGTTAGTATGGTTAAATATATTACAAAATACCACACTCCTAGCCAATTCATAATTTATAAGGTATAATCCCTTACATCTACTACCCTAACCTACAGACGTTGCAGCCAGTTATGTCTGCGGCTCCACACGCCGCTGTGGCATGTGATGCGAAGATGGACCTATGCCACATATGCAGGGTAAGAGAAGAAACAACAAGAGAGGAAAATCATAGGGCAGTATAATCAAAATAATCAGATATAAATTGGTGAGATATGCACTTATACTAGTAAAATCATTTAAAGCCTTTAATCCACTTAGGACCTCGAACTGAGCTCCGTGTAGTTTGTCTTGTTTTCTTGGCTCCTGGGTCTTGGAAGAGTTTTGTCCTTAGGATCCCTGCAGCAATCGCGTTGTGTCTGTTTTAGCAGACTGTACCTTATTTTGGATCTCGTACAAGAGGATAGGTAGGGAATAAAAGGAGAAACATGGTGAAAACCTTTTAATAAACACTAAAGATAAAAAAGAGGTTTTAACTCACATTCTACGAGTTAAAACGACAGTAGAGAGTGTTAGCGAGTCTCTCACACTCGTGGTATAGAACGCCGACTTCCAGACCTCCTCACACCGGCGGGTGCCTTCCGCACCAGGTGATCCGGCCTGCCCGGCTCTCGCGAGATTTCCCTCTGTGATGTTCAGTATTACACTGCCGTTCTCCGTTCTCTCTCTCTAGAACAGTCTCTCGGCGTCACTCTCCCTGCCCAATGACCGGGCCCTACGCGTTCTCTCTCACTTGGGCTTCTCAGGGGCTGCTCAGCGAGTGACGCCGAAGACTGTTCTACGCAAGACTGAACGGAGCATCGCAGTGTAATCTGAACATCACGGAGGGAAATCTCGCGAGAGCCGTGCAGGGCCGGATCACCTGATGCGGAAGCACCCGCCGTGTGTAGGAGGTCTGGAAGTCGGCGTTCTATACCACGAGTGTGAGAACTCCGCTAAACACTCTACTGCTCGTTTTTAACTCGTAGAATGTGATTTAAAACAACTCTTTTTTATCTTATGTTGTTTTATTAAAAGGTTTACACATATGTTTCTCCTTTTATTCCCACCTATCCTCTTGTACGAGATCCAAAATAAGTACAGTCTGCTAAAACAGGACACAACGCGATTGCTGCAGGGATCCTTAAGGACAAACTCTTCCAAAGACCCAGGAGCCAGAAAACAGACAACTACAGGAGCTAGTTCGAGAGTCCCTAAGTGGATGTAAAGGCTTTAATTGATCATACTATTGTAAGTGGCATATCTCACCAATTTATAGCGATTATTTTTGATATAGCTGCCCTATGATTGGTGCCCTCTCTTGTTTTTTCTTCTTTCCCCTGTATTTGCGCCTAGTCATTCTTCACTATATATATCATATATATATATATACTCTATATCTATATCATATATATATATATATATATATATATTATATATATAATATATATATATATATATATATATATATATATATAATATTCCTTACCAGGCCAGACCGGGCGAATCCAGACCACGCAGCAAGAAAAAGACCCACTCCATTATAAATATCCAAAATGTAGATATATATAAACGTCCTGTTTAAAGGACCGAAACGTCGGTTGTATGTGCCTGTCTTCAATACATCTTTTGATATATATATAGTTTCTTAAAAGAGGTAAAGGGCCTTCTGCTAGAGTTTTATTGGTTTCTTCTTGGAGTGATTTAAGATTTTGTAGGTTTTCTATGTCTATTTCATCTAGGTCTTGTAGACCCTGATTGTACAAAGATGTTCTTTCTTTTAGTTTTTAGAACTTGTGCAGGAGTAATTTTCTGGAAAATAAATGTGTATCCTTTATGCATATCTAGATCTGAAGTAGGAGAAAAGGAATGCACTTTAGATAATAGATAATAGATTTAATTCATCTTGATCTAAGATAGTTGCAGAAAGATGTGTTACCTGACTAGTATCTACTGTTAATGTAGGGTTTTCAGTGTTATTTCTGATCTTTTCTTTTGAATCCCCAGACTTGTCTCTCAGACCTCCCTTTGCCTCTTCTGTTTTTTCTCCCCCTTTTCTGCTTTTGTCTTTCTGCTTGTTGTATCCAGTTTTTTTTTAATTTAAAAAAACCCCCCTTTGTTCTTCTCTAGATGGATTTTTATTGGAGCGTCTTTCATTCTCACTATCAGAGGTGTCCCATTCTGTGGATGATCCTTGCTGATTAGCTCTATAGATTTTTTTTTAACTTTTTGGCAAACAATGTTTATATACCGTTCCTTCTTTATAGTCTTGAGTATCTCTACGAAATATCTGTTTTTTTTATCTTCATTAACTGAGTAAATCTATCTAGATAATTTTTAGTTTTAGTTCTAGAAGTTCAATATATGTCAGACACCGAAGACGTGCGCGCGCACATGTGGAAGTCGCCGGCGCCGACACCAGAGACAGTGTGCGGCTGACGGAGGCCCTGCACCCCATTGGAACGAGGAGAGGCTACTGGACACCCCCATATTGGAGTGCGCATTTGTCCAGCGAGGTCTTAGTGTTCCAAAAGACATTTACTGCTTTACAAGACTGGGAGCATGTGAGTTTGTCATCATTTGTTTCTCCCAGATCTTATTAAAACGTTGTTATGCTATGTTTTGTCTTATTTCCTTTACTTTGAGGAATAATTATGTTCCAGCATACCATCATTTGAACCACTATTCAGTGAGTGCGTTCATTGTTTCATACTTTTTTCAACACAGTTATTATTGTATTGATCACCATTTATATTCACTCATTTGCGCTTTGATCATTATTTCAGTAACACAATTACCACAGTAAAGTGATCCACTACCTTTCTGTGTTAGCTAATTAGATGATTGTGAAAGGAAAGAAAATGACTCCTAATCTCCTAATGCCTTTTAAAGTGGGTGCTCATTGCAGTCATCTCTCGAATGGGTGAAATTATTTTTTTCAAATCCCCAATTGAATTTTTGGTCCTCCGATAAATTGCTGAATTGATACTACTTTGGAATAACCTCACTGTGTAAATCTGTGAGATAATTGAAAAGCCTAACAATTACATTGTTTATCAGAGAAATTATTGTATCTTAAACCCTTAATTGAAAACATACAATTTTGCAGACATTACTGAACCGCTTTATCAAGGATACAAGAACAGTTCTGAAAAGTGTTTTTATACTGTACTGCTGCAGCTAAACCACTTATCTTCCAAGTATCCATGCATGTATACTGTATATATATCATATACTGTATGTGGCTAATTTTGTGTGATTAAAATGTAATTTTATTCATACTTATAATAAAACACATAGGGGCCTATGCACGAAACTGCGAGAATGGCCATTCGCCAGACGTAGAACTCGCCATGTTTTTGGCGGATTCCCCTCGCAGTATGCAGGAAGGTGCGCATATCTGTGAGAGGAATCCGGTGGAGAGATGGAGAGCCCTGGTGAGAAGGTCTCCACTGGTGAGATCTGTCAGCAGAGAGCGAGATCCGCCTCTCTCTGCACAAATCTTGCCGGCAAATAAAAAATGTGTACATAACAATTGTATTAATAGTGTAGATGTGCAGGGGGTCTCCGGAGATGAACCTCGTTGGTTTTATGTCCGGGGACCCCTGCTTCCTGAGATACAGGCCCCGTTATGAGGTGCTGGTATCTCCTATGCATGGAGATAGCCTGATCACTGCCTTGAGAAAGGTCCCCCTGTGAGGACCGAAACGTTGGCATTTGTGCCACCTACTCTAATACAATCTTTTTGAAAATTACCTCTGACTGCTGTCTCGTTCCTACTGCGTTGCTGCGGCTGCATCACTGCTGTGAGGAACACCCCTGCCTATTAACTACTGCTAAGGGACATGCACCTACCTTTTACTGCATACACGTGACGAAGTTGAGACATTAGGGGGTCTGACATAACAGCATTAGGATGAAGCCATTTTGTTTGAATATTTTCAGTCTGCCATCTTGTCTTTGTGAGTTTTAATGTCATCTTTCTATGTGAAGAAATCTGTGTGAAAGAGAGAATGGAAAGTTTTCGCTCCTAGCTGACTTTATTGATCTTTCCTCATCCAATCAGCTTCAAATTGAAAGTGTAAACAGGCCAGAAGTTGTGAGAAACCTTGAGATAAGCTCAGATTCTTACAGAGAAACTGATTCTCATACAATGTGCCAAGTGGCAGAACTGACATCACATTTAACCCCATAATGAATTTTAGTTTGCATACAGTTATTCAGTATTATTATGTATTACAAAATGACATCAGCTTTAGTATTGTTATGTATTACAAAATGAGGTAATATTTAGTGACATGCAAGCCCCCCCATAAAGGGGTGGAGCTTTAGGTTTTAGGGTATAAATATATGGCATACCGTGTTATCTGGGAGAGAGCTTTTTGTTTAGAAGCTGTCTCCGCTGTGTGCACTCTGAATAAACTCATTTGATAACTGAATCTTTGTTGCAACATTTTTACAGCTTTTACACAACGTGTGGTGCCAACTACTCTCCATGACACACACACACATGATATATATATATATATATAGATCTTATCTATATTAATATCAAATAGATCCATATATATATATATATATTATAGATATATAAATATATAATATATACATATAATATATATTATATATATACTATATTTTATATATATATATATAATATATATACTATTATTATATATTTTATATTTATATATATATATTTTAATGATATTAGAAAGAGAGAGGAGAGAGCACACGCCCCCATAGTATAAAACCATATATTTTAATGATGGAAAGGACGGAGGGGAAGAATAAACTCACAAGGGTACAATGAATTAAAAGCATTTCGTGACAATATCACCACCATCCGGTATCTGTACTCTCGACATCAGAAGTCCATCAGTTCTCAGAGATGAATGGGGCAGGTGATTGTGAGTTGATTTTCCCCCTCCCTCCTTTCACCATCATTAAATATCACGGTTTATACTATGGGGCGTGTGCGCTCTCTCCTCTCTCTTTTCTTCGCTGATTCCAATATGGATGTTGGTTAATCCCTCTTGAGAGCAGCCGGAGAACCCCCCTTACCGCTATACTATGGCACCATTTGTTGACATTTTGAAAGGACTGGTTTTTGTTTTTACTTTTGTCCTTCTTTATTCACAGTTTGATATTAATATTTGGTTTTTATTTAACACCATTTATCTCATTGATTCATTAGGATTTACACATTTATTATTGTTGGTTTATCCTTGGTATTAATTATTAATTTATTTGAATACTATAGTCCAGCGGTGCTTTATTGTTTTTTCTTTCGTCTCTATATCATATAATACTATATATATATAGATATATGAATTGCTGCAGCAATTGGGTTTGGTGTAGTGTGTGAAGGGCGCTGTCTTTATTATTGTTATATATATATATATATATATATATTATATTATATATATATATAATATATAATATATATATATATATATATCTGTATATGTATATGTAATGTTGATTAACCATCTACACAAGAAATGGTTAAGGATATTCCATGTATAAATTTAAACATCCGATCGCACAATTGACAACATCACAGCCAAATTTAAACAACCAAAATGAAAATTAAAACATATATCATAAGAGAACTACCGCAACACCTATCCAACCAGTAAATACAAATGGCAATAAAACATCGACAATGACAATTTGTACATGATGCAAACAATATTTCCATCATGTACACAATAGGCAATCAATGTTTTTTTTTTTTTTTTGTTGGTGGGTACCGTGTTCCGCTAGATGGGGAAAGCTGAGAACTCTCCCAGCTTTCCCAGACACCGCGTGGGGCAGCTGGCAACAGCACACAGCACACTTACAGCCGCATCTGGCAGCTCTTTCCCTGTCTCTGCTTCCCTGTCCTCTGCTTCCGTCTTGCGAGAGCAAGCTCCCTTAAAGAGACAGTGTGTCACTGTGTGGTGTGTGTGTGTGTTGTGTGTGTGTGTATTTGACTGTGTGAGTCTGTGTGTGTGTGGTGTGTGTGTGGTGTCAGTGTGTGGTGTGTGCAGTGTGCTGTGAGTGTGTGCAGTGTACTGTGAATGTCTGCAGTGTGCTGTGAATGTATGCAGTGCTGGTGAGTGGTGTGATGCAGTGTTATGCAGTGTGCTGTGCAGTGTCTGTGTGTGTCAGTGTGTGTCAGGGTGTGGTCGTGTGTGTGTGCAGTTGTTGCTGGTGCGTGTTTGTGTGAGTGTGGGTGTGTGTGTGTGTGTGTGTGTGTGTGTGGTGTGTGTGTGTGTGTGTGCTGTGTGCGTGGTGTGTGTGCTGTGCTGTGAGTGTATGCAGTGTGCTGGTGTGCAGTGTGTTGTGAGTGTGTCGCTGTGTGATGTGGTGTGGTGCAGTGTGCTGTGAGTGTGTGCGTGTGCTGGTGAGTGTATGCGTGTGATGTGGGGATGTGTGCAGGTGCTGTGAGTGTGTGGCAGTGTGCTGTGAATGTATGCAGTTGTAACTGTGGTGTGCTGATGGATGTAGCATGTTCTGTGATAGGTGGTCAGTGTGTGTGTCAGTGTGTGTGTGCAGTGTGCTGTGAGTGTGTGCAGTGTGCTGTGAATGTATGCAGTGTACTGTGAGTGTGTGCTATGAGTGTATGCAGTGTTCTGTGCAGTGTTCTGTGTGTGTCAGTGTGTGTGCAGTGTGCTGTGAGTGTGTGCAGTGTGCTGTGAGTGTGTGCAGTGTGCTGTGAGTGTGTGCAGTGTGCTGTGAGTGGGTGCAGTGTGCTGTGAGTGTGTGCAGTGTGCTGTGTGTGCAGTGAGTGTGTGCAGTGTGCTGTGAGTATATGCAGTGTGCAGTGAATGTATGCAGTGTGCTGTGAGTGTGTGCTATGAGTGTATGCAGTGTTCTGTGTCAGTGTGTGTCAGTGTGTGTCAGTGTGTGTCAGTGTGTGTGTGTGTGTGTGTGTGTGTGTGTGTGTGTGTCTGCTTCCTGCCTCTGCTTCCGTCTTGCGAGAGCAAGCTCCCTTAAAGAGACAGTGTGTCACTGTGTGTGTGTGTGTGTGTGTGTGTGTGTGTGTTGTATTTGACTGTGTGAGTCTGTGTGTGTGTGTGTGTGTGTGTGTGTTTCAGTTGTGTGTGTGCTGTGCTGTGAGTGTGTCGCGTGTACTGTGATGTCTGCAGTGTGCTGTGAATGTATGCGTGCTGAGGTGAGTGTGTTCTAATGTGTATGCAGTGTGCGGTGCAGTGTTGCTGTGTGTGTCATTGTTTGTCAGTGTGTGTCGTGTGTGTGTGCCTGTGTGCGGTGAGTGTGGTGTGTGTGTGTGTGTGGTGTGTGTGTTGTGTGTGTGTGTGTGTGTGTGTGTGGGTGTGTGTGTGTGCCGTGTGCTGTGAGTTGTGCTGTGAGTGTATGCAGTGTGCTGTGAGTGTGTGTGCAGTGTGCTGTTGAGTGTGTTGTGCAGTGTGCTGTGAGTGTGTGCAGTGTGCTGGGAGTGTATTCGTGTGATGTGTGTGTGTGCAGGTGCTGTGAGTGTGTGCGTGTGCGGTGAATGTATGCAGTGTAACTGTGAGTGTGGTGCTATGAGTGTATGCTGTTCTGTCAGTGTTCTGTGTGTGTCAGTGTGTGTGCATGTGCTGTTAGTGTGTGCAGTGTGGCTGTGAGTGTGGTGCGTGTGCTGTGAGGTGTGCAGTGTGCTTGAGTGGGTGCAGTGTGCTGTGAAGTGTGTGCAGGGTGTGCTGGTTGTTGCAGTGAGTTTGTCATTGTGCGTTGAGTATAGCAGAGTGTGCAGTGAATGTAATGCAGTGTGCGTAGTGGTGTGCATGAGTGTAGGCAGTGTTCTGTGTCAGTTTGTGTCAGTGTGTGTCAGTGTGGTGTCAAGTGTGTGGTGTGGTAGTGTGTGTGTGTGTGGTGTGTGTGTGTGTGGTGTGTGTGTGTGTGTGTGTGTGTGTGTGTGTGTGTGTGTTTGTGGTGTGCTGGGTGGTGTGTGTCGAGTCATGCTGTGTGCAGTGTGCTGTGAGTGTGTGAATTGTGGGTGTCGTTTGCTGTGATGTGTGCGTGTGCTGTGAGTGGGTGAAGTGTGCTGTGAGGGGTGCATGTGTGACTGTGAGTGGTGCAGTGTGCTGTGAGTGGGTCAGTGTGGCTTGTGTGTGTTGTGGTGCCGAGTGTTGTGTCTTGTGTGAGTGTGCTGTGAGTGTGTGCAGTGTGCAGTGAATGTATGCAGTGTGCAAAAAAAATTTAATTCGGGGTCCACGCGTTATTGCGGATCGCGCTATAACGGGGTTGAGCTGTATATATTTATATATATGTATTTAAAATATTATATATATATTTATATATATGTATTTAAAATATTATATATATATTGTGACAGAGTCACTGACTCAGTAGGTTTGGAATAGTGAATGGAGAGACGCTGCAGCCAGTTCACAGAGTGTTAATCTCCTCAGACAGAAGGAGAAGCACACCTGCCACCTAATTAAGCAGGAGGCCTGAGAGACTTGCATGTTTAAAGCAGGAAGTGACACACACACAGTGAGCTTGTTTTTCCACAGGAGGTGGGAGAACTCTCTCGGCTGGAAGCCGTTGCTGTTGCTCTGGNNTCCCCAGTCCTGCGAGGAGCTAGGCTGCTGGGACCAGCTGGGACCCCAACCCAGGATAAAGATACAGATTGCTGCGAGGCTGGACACAGCCTGCTCCTAAGAACCGTGTTCCTGTTTGCTGTTTGGAGCTGAAACAGATAAGACTTTATTCTTATTATGCTTATTGGTTATCGTTTGTGTAGCATGTTTTGGGCATGACCAGATTAGCTGGCTGTCCTGTTAGTAAGGGCTCAAGAAGTGAGTTAGTGTCCCTAACGGGACTAGGCTTTAATTTTCAAGAAAGTAGTTTCTTAAAGGGACAGTGCACCCGTATTTATTTTGGTTGTGGCTAATAAACCACTATAGTTGAACGTTTCCCACCGTGTCTAGCGTCTTACTGACCCCGCCGCGAGGCCGTCCTGCCACAATATATATTATGTGAATGATGAAGCCAGTCTACAAATGAATGGGTGCAGGGTGGCTTGACCCATTAATAACTTTAGCGCTTATTAGCCGTTATTGTTATTAAGGGGTTAAGTAACATCAGAATATATTTGCTATATGGTGTGGGTGGGTTATGTATAGTATATTAATAATTGTTATGTTTATTGCGGGTGTGTGTATTGTTTTGAATGTGGGTATTGGGGGTATTGTCCCCAAGGGAGGGAGGATAGGCCTCCCGGTGTGTAGGGTTGAGGGTGGTTATGCCTCATGGGGTGGGTATTGGGGGGGGAGGGGATGCTTAGGCCTCCAGAGTGGTGGGTGAGAATGGGTTAACCCCTTAATGACGGTAGCGGTTAATAACCGCTACGGTGATTAAGGGGTTAGTGGACATTACATTGGCTCTTTTTATGCTTGTGTGTGTTTTTCAGCACCCGAGGCCATGGACGGTGATGAAGATGAGGATGGCCTTCTGACGGCCTTCTGACGTGGCTGACGGCCAAGGGTGAGTGCAAGATGTATTTATTTTATTTATTGGGATTCATGTATTTAAAATGGGCAAATGCACTATTATCCATATGTGGATAATAGTTATTTGGCCCATTACTATTACTATTACTGTATATGTTAGAGGGCGGGTGGGGGGGGGGTTATTTATTTAAAAGTATTTATGTGTGTTTTAATTATTTTTTTGGGGCACAGACTTGATACTGCAGGCAAGCTTGGACACCTGCGGGTAACACCGCCAGCCTATAGTGTCATTGCTGTGCATCCCAAAAATGATAGGAACCTTAAGGGGTTGTTGGTGTATTATATATACCCACCCGATCCGACTATGCTAGAACCGGGATCGCGCTAATTTAAAAAAAAAATGGCCACCGCGCGCCCGATCTGGAGGGAGGGAGGAAGGAGGGAAGGAAGGAAGAGGTGGCCGGAAGCCCTACACGTCCCCCAGCAGCAGCCCTCCGAGTCCAGCTGCAACCTGCTCCTTACCTCCCACACCCACCACCGGCATCCATCCCACTCCACCGGCATCCACTTCCTCCCCCCCCCCCCCGAGGCCCCCACACCTACCGGCCCTTCGCACCCGCTCTCCACGGCATAATCAGTTTTGGGTCTAGCCCACGCGGCCAACCGAGTCCCAGCCTGCTCCTCACTCACTCCCCCTACTGGCATCCACACGACCCCCCCTCATCCCGAAACCCCCCCTCCTCCTGCAGTGTGCAGTGAGAGTGTGTGCAGTGTGTAGTGAGAGTGTGCGCCGTGTGCGCCGTGTGTGCAGAGAGAGTGTGTGCAGAGAGAGTGTGTGCAGAGAGAGTGTGTGCAGAGAGTGTGTGTGCACAGTGAGAGTGTGTGCAGTGTGTGCAGTGAGTGTGTGCAGTGTGCAAAAAAAAAGTTTAAAAAAAAGTAAAAAATTTTTTATTTATTTTTTAAATTCGGGGTCCATGCTAAAACCGCGTTATATGCAGATCCGCGTTATAGCGGATCGCGGGATATATATATATATATATATATAGTATAGTATAGTATAGTATAGTATAGTATATATATACAGTGGTCGACAAATCACCAAAAAATCTACTCGCCACCTAGTACCAAACGTGTGCTGCTTGGGCCAATAGGAGCTCGCCACGATGTTAAATCCACTCGCCCGGGGCGAGCAAATGTATAGGTTTGTCGAACACTGTGTATATAAATATATATATATATATATATATATATATATATATATATTTTGTGGGTAGCGGGGATGGGTGCAGTGTGTATTCGCCCCAATGCAGGGTGTTTAGGGCGTGCAGGTGGGTAGCTGGAGGGCTAAACCCCTTCATGACCGTAGCGGTATTAACCGCTAAGGTAATGAAGGGGTAAGGGCCACGTGCAATCCCCCGCCCCGCAAGCCATAAACACCCACTGAAGGCCAAATACCCCCTTCATCCACCCCCACTCCCCACAATAAGCCTAGTACTGCATGTTAACCCCTTCATTGCCTTAGCGACACAGGAAAAGGGCCTGGTTTTTTCTTTGTCCCGTATCGCCGCTCAGCACCAGCTTTTTGCCAACTTTTCTTGGCAGAGCGATTTGGAGAAAATTTCTCCATTCTAGAGCGGCGATCAGCTCCAAGATGCTGATCAGTGCTACTAGAACACAGCGGGATTTAAAACTGGCGAGATATTGCTACTTGCCAGCCGAGTGGTGAGTTTTATTTTCTGCCAAAAAAAAAAAACGCGGATTTTGCTCATCTCGCCTGCTTTTCGGCATTTGCAGAATTGCTGTAGGCATATACATTAATACATCCGTATCTGACATTAAAGTACATTTTAGGAATCATATACGTACAATGTGTACATATATAATATGTGTTGTTCCCAAATTTTACAAATATAATTTAAAAAAAAGGTAAAACCTGTACTGTATACAGTATGTACAGTAAGACTTACTCAGGTTTATTGTGTTTCAAATTAAAATGGTTTGAAAGCCTGAGGGCCAGATCCACAAAAGAAGTACTGTAGCTTTTCTGGGCCTGTGTGTTTTTACTCCTGTCTTCATATTGAGAATGTGTTCACTAATCCTTCTTTTCAGCTGTCTTCCAATTAAAATAAACAGCACCAGAGAGAGCAATAAAGATTGCTACATCTGTATCATAATAATCCATTTTGGACAGTGGTTTCTAGGGGATACTGTAAATATTCTGTCCACTGGATAATAAAATGTTTACTATGTATAGAACCATTCTCTATGAACTTTTACAGGTAAAAAACCCCCCACAATTTTAATTGTACTGGTAGTTCAATTAAAGACTGAGTTTTTATCATTTAAATGTAAGTAGGTAATTTAATAAAATTATTTAAAATATTGGAATCACCTTTCTAGATAAAAAGCATATCTCCACTAAAGATGTTCAAACGTTCACATAATCAGGCAAAATTTGCCCATCACAGTTTCTCAAACAATTTTTATTTTAACTTGTAATTTTATTGAAATGTTCAATATTCACAATAAATAATAATCAATGTGATCTCAGCTTTTTTCTAATTTCCCCCCTGCGAGCTTCTTGCAATCTGAGCTGCAAGGAAAGAGCCGCCTCTCCCTGCACAGCTCTCACAGGCGATTGCACTGTTTTTATTGAAATTTGAATACTAGTGTGCGGGAGCAGGGGGTCTCCAGAGCTGAACCACTTTAAATTCAGGTCCAGGGACACCCTGTTTCCAAAGATACAGGCCACAATATGGGGTGCTGGTATCTCCTACGTATTTAAATGTCCCGGTCACATGACGTGGGAGATTTAAACATGTTTAAAGTATTTTGATTGTATTTTTCATTTGTAGTTTTTTGCTTGTCCATTGAATGACAATGTGTTTATCTATGCCCCTTTAGGGCATGGTATACATGGCAATGCATTTTTGGGGGCAAATACTTGTTTTTATTTCATTGATATATATTTTTGTTTATTGTTTTGTTTAATTCTTGTGTATTTTTGTTTCTTGTTTTGTATTTGTAGGGCTTGTTTTCTTTAATTGTTGTGTTGTTTAGGTGTTTGATTTATTTTGTTCTTGTGTTGTTTAGGTGTTTCATTTCTTTAATTGTTGTGTTGTTTAGGTGCTTAAATTCACTTAATTGCTGTAAGGTAAGAAGGGGCATTACATTTGAAATGTATCCAATAGCCTTTTAATCATTAAGTACAGTAGTAGGTATGTATGTTTGTATAATTTTATTTACATAGCACAAACAGTGTACAGTATGTGTTGCTTTAAAAAAATTACAAAACAGAGAATATAAAGTACTAACAATGAGCATAAGAGCAGCAAGTAAATTAAACATAATGTAAAGGAAGAGTGTACCCAAAGAGATAAGAGATGTATTGGGAGACTTACAGACACAGTAGGAATTAAAGTGCATTTACTGTATTAAGGCACAAATCAGGGAGGTCAAGTGCATATGAAGTCAGTAGAGTAGGCATAGATAATTTAATGAAATGCTTCTTGCAAGAAGTGGATTTTAAGGTAAGCTTTAAATATGGAAAGGGAATGTTCCTGGTGAATATTGAGCAGAATAGAGTTTTAAAGGTAAAGGGGCCTATTCTAGTAGCTTCGATAAGTAAATAGAGCATTTTGGGCACTTCTTGAAAGAGTTTGCAAGTGTAGCTATTCAGAGAGCTTCCATAACTTGCCCAACTTGCTCAAGAAGGGCTTCTTCCTGAACGGTAGTGCTCCTGCACAAACAAACCGTTCTGGAGCTCAAAAAATGCCCAAACTCGCAGTTCTTGAGATATCACGCTATTCAGGTTGCTTCGATAAGCACATCACGGCTACAACTCACAAGCAACTCGCAGGTTCTCATCTCGCACCTCAAGAGTGGCGCAATGGGATCCGCGATGTAATTTAAAAGAAAAAATATATATTTACTGCATCGGATTGAAGCCAGGAGTGTCCGGAGCTGATATACATTGATATCAGCTCCGGAGACTCCCTGCTTCCATCCAATGTAATAAAAATACATTTACAGGCAGCCTCATTACCTTAGCAGCTAACCGCTAAGATAATGAAGGGTTTAAAGACCTGTGCCAAGTTTATTTGGGTTAGAGGGGGTGGGTGAAGGTGATATTTGGCTCGTGGTGAGTGGTAGATATACCATGTGATGCCTTTCCCTTTGACATCATATAAAAGGCAGGAAATACAGCCAATCAGGTAGCTTGCTGCCTCCCTCTCTTTTTGAGGATGTCACCACGCCAAAAAAGGAAAGGCATCATATGGTACAGATGCAGCCACCAGTATCCGATCACTTGCCTGGGTAAAAACTAAGGCATCTCACAGTAAATGCCTCAACATTTCTGCGAAATTCCTAATGGCCCATCGGATTAACACAGCAGGGGTCCCTGCTGTCCCATTAAATTCGAATGGGACTGCAGGGACCCCCCACTGTGTTAATCCGACAGGCCATTAGGAATCTCACAGAAATGTTTAGGCATGTTGAGGCATTTACTGTAAGATTGTCCCATATTTTCCAAGGCAAGTGATCTAATACTGGTGGCTGCATTTGTATATCTACCAATCCGATTGGTGGGTATTCTATATGACGGCTTACAATTTTTGGAGTGAGGATTTTTGGGCAGAAGTGATGTAATCTTAAAGAGAGGGAAGCATATACTACCTGATTATCTGGATTCCCTCCCTTTAAAATGAAGTCACATCCTTAAAAAATGAAAGCTGTCACATGGTACACCAACCAATAGGATTGGGGCGTACCCTTTGACACTCAAATAAGACATCACGGGCCTTATATAGTCCAGTTTCATCTCATTTGAGCCCAAGAAGCCATTGGGGCAATATCTCCAGGCCCATTTGTATTATAAAGAAGAGAAGACAGAAGAAAAGAAAGTAGAAAGAAGAAAAGAAAGAAAAGAAGGAAAGAACTTGACAGAGTAATCAACAGAGGACCATGGACTTCTGCGCATTCCGTCGAGGGTCCAATGTGCTAATCTATGCCCCTTTCAGGTTCTACCGTAGATAACCACAGTGAAAAGCAATACATTTTTTGGGAAATGTTTGTTTTTATTTAATTGTTATGTATTGTATTTTTTGTTATGTTTTTTTTTTAGGTTGCCTATTCATTGTCATTGCGGCAATCCATGACCATATATTGTGGGCATGGTTTACCACAGTCACAATCAATGGCTTTATTGTCCAATGCGTGTTTATATTTAAAGGCAATGGGGGCCATGCACTAAGCTCTGTGATTATCTGCCAGGCTGAAAAAAAATAACCCGCCCGATAAAAAGTGAAGCCGGAGGCGCGATCCACTAAGCTGTTCATCATGCGTGTTTGTTTTTTCCCCTGGCTAGCGCACTGAAACTTCACGTTCGCTAGCTGATAGAAAATAAAACCAATGTGGTTCTGCTCCGGAGACCCCCTGCTCATGTACACTATTATTAAAATGTATTTATTTAGTGTACGATCGCCTGTAACAGGCTTGCATGGAGATGCCAAATCTCCATGCAAATGTTACATGCGGTTTAATTTTTTATCAGCTACCGTACGTGAAGTTTCAGTGTGCTAGCCAGGGGAAAAAACAAACACGCATGGTATGGCTGTTTTGAAGTCGCACGTTAGAAAATGGGCTGAACGGCTTAGTGAATCGCGCCTCCGGCTTCACTTTTTATCGGGCGGGTTATTTTTTTTCAGCCTGGCGGATAATTACAGAGTTTAGTGCATGGCCCCCATTGCCTTTAAATATAAACACGCATCTAAAATATTATAAATTATAAATAAAGGTCATTGTGAAGAAGTTTGGCATTTCAATGATAAGGCAATTAATGTCCCCTGATGTTCGTGTATGTCCCCTTAGTTTCCTGGGGGTATCTGTGTGAGAATCCATGGAAGGAGTCATTTCCTTCACTATAGTATGGTCGTAAATGTTGGGGGATATATTTGTTGATTGGTTTCTTGATGGAGATGGTAGTGTAGGTGTTAAGTGCAGAAATGCTGAAATGCAGAAATGCTGAAGTGATGATAACCTCCTGACAATCATTGTACTCCCAGTTTCAAGTGTCAATTGTAATTTTTCACCCTATATAAAGCGCCCATTTTCAGGATGTGTCGGTGCTGTTGGGAGGAAGGGCGAGATAGATTGGACTTGGTGGTAGGAGAAGAGAGCTGTTGATTTGTGAGTTGTCGGTGATTATTGAGTGAGTTGTCTTGTGTTATTATATTTGTTTTTGTACATTTTTGTATTGTTAGTGTGAAAGAACTTTGTTAGTGTGTCGTTTTTGTTTCTATTTGTTTTTTGTGACTTAGTGAAAAAGAGAGGATGAGTGGACGTGGGAGTGGACGTGGGAGTGTTGTAGTGGCTGGAGGAGTGGTGGCGAGTGGAGGAGTAGTGGCTGGAGGAGTGGTGGCAAGTGGAGGAGTGGCGGTGGCTGGAGAAGTGGTGGCGAGTGGAGGAGTTGCGGTGGCTGGAGGAGTGGTGGCAAGTGGAGGAGTGGCGGTGGCTGGAGAAGTGGTGGCGAGTGGAGGAGTGGCAGTGGCTGGAGGAGTGGTGGCGAGTGGAGGAGTGGCGGTGGCGAGTGGAGGAGTGGTGGAGCGTTGGAGTGGAGTGGGCCGTACAGTTACGGTCCGTCCTGTCAGGGCATGTATGTCCCGTGCCGGTACGTCCCATGATGCTACTAGGTGGAGGAGTGCAGGTGGGAGAGGGTAGCAAGAGTAGTGGACAGGGAGAGAGGGACAGTGGCCAGCATCCGACCAGTGATGCCGAGCAGTCTGATGCTGGAAGTGATGAGGGGCCACCATCAAGACAGGATCATGCTGAGGGCATCCGAAACCCACGGTTTACCCAACGTGAAACAGAAATACTTGTTGAAGGTGTCACGGCTTCTTATGACTGACTATATGGCTCAATGTCATGTAAGTATTTTTTTAATGATTCTATTCAAATAATGATCTTTGTCTTTTATTAAAACATTGTGTAGCTCAAATAAATTAGTTACGTAACATTGAGCTGTGAAACATTAATGCTATAACGGGTGTGTGCAGATGATTGGGCACATTTTTGTAATCACGAATGCACGCATGACCTCGCCTAATAAGTGTGTGTATCTATATGTACATGTTGCTACACTTTTGTGTCTTAAATATATTTGCATACATTATCAAATCACACTAGTTTCATGTACATTAACCCATAGGCATGTCATAAGAGATTTTTTCATTTTCACAGCAAAAACAAAGACCAGTCACAAGACGAAACTGTGGACCCAGATTAGCACATCTGTATCTGCATCCGGCGTTTTTCGTAGAACCCCAGAGACGTGCAAAAAACGTTTTGGGGATATCAAACTTCTTCTAAAGAAGAAAAAGTCAAGAGCCGGCCGCCATGTATGTGGGACAGGAGGCGGCCCACCAGCATCCTTAAATTTGAAGTGCAACGAGGAGACCATGTATCCCATTATGAACGCTCACCTTATTTTTGGGATTGAAGGGAATAGGGATATCGGCCCATCTACGTCACAGTCGACACCAGGTGAGTACTATGCAATAACATAAATATTTATGTCAGAAATTGTGAGTGAAATGCAAGCATTTATACATACAGTATCAAAATAACTTCATTGTATATGATCTGAGCAATGAATGGATAAATTACACAGGGCTCTCTGTTCAGTTTCTCCAAACCATGCTTGTTCTTTAATTTATACAAGTAGTCAATTTAGTGCATCAAATTATGTGCTTTAACAATGGATCTACAGGCTAATTAAGAACATTAGCACATTATTACTTATTCATTATGTTGATATTAATGTGTTTTTATTTCTGATATAGTTATTGCTGAAGACACAGAGTTGGATGTCTCCACCAGCCACAATATTGAAAATATAAGTGAGGATGAAATGTGTGTTGATCCAGCAGATCTAGATATCCCTCATCTTCTTGTCCCTCACGCCGAACTTTCGGCGCCTGATGTTATGCTATTACAACACCCGGAACATCCTGCAACAGATTTAGAAGACATTGAGCCTGGCCAGGGCGACAAGGTATGTGGCGAAGCATTGGACAATTTAAGTACCTTAGAGGGAATATTTTTCACTCATCAAAAGGCAAATTCAGACAGACAGGCCAAAGCAAATGACAACATCTGTCAGGAACTAAAGACCATGCGAGTTCTTATGACAGAACAACAAGACACTCAAAAATGGCAAATAGCCTTAGTCTGATAGCAACTTGTATGTCACAGGTACTGGCACACGTCCAGGCACAGCCACAGCCACACCCACACGCCGAACCAGAGGCAGAGGCACTGGCACGAGCACTGGCACGAGCACTGCCGCATCAATTGGCCCAAGCACTGGCATTGGCACTTGGCCAGACCCAGCCCCAGCCAATGCCCCAGCCCGTGACCCAGGCAATGACCCAGTCCCAGCCAATGACCCAGCCACAGGCACATGAAGAAGCTGAAGCACAAGCATTAGCCCTGAAACTTTCGCAAACTACCCCAATTGTTGTAGAAACAGCACACGAGTCAAGACAAGCAAGTGCAATAGGCTCCAGGCAACGTTCTAGACGGCAAACTACATCAGACACCACATCAAGGCCAAGCACGCGGTCCACATTGAAAAGACCATTCAAAAAATAATATTCCTTTTCCTTGTTTAAAAGTATTCAAGTTCAATTTAATTAATATGTTCAATTTATGCAAAATCGCACATTTATGATATTTCAATGTAGTAAATATCTTTAATGTAGTCACCTTTCTCAAATTACTTACAAACGAACATTAATGTTCAATAAACTTTCTGAACAATGTTCAATAATCAAGTGTGTATGACAGGCCTGCACAACATACGGCCCGCGGGCCGCATGCGGCCCACCCGGCCTCTCTGTGCGGCCCGCGATGAGATTTAAAAAAAAACAAAAAAAAAAAAAAAAACTTTAAAAAAAAAAAACTTAAAAAAAAAAAAATGGCGCCGATTCCCTGCGGTCTCGGGGGTGATTTGAGGTGCATTGAGGTGAGGTGCATTGAGGTGAGGTGCAGGGGAGGTGAGGTGCAGGAAGGGTGATGTGAGGTGCAGGGGTGATTGGAGGTGCAGGGGGGGGTGTAGTGGAGGTCGCAAGGGGGATCATTGCGAGGTGCAGGGGGGAGTGGCATTGGAGGTGCAGAGGAGGAGAGGTATGTAGTCAGGGGAGGTGTGGAGCACAAGGGGGGAGAGTGGTGTGCGGTGCAGGGGGGGAGAGTGGTGTGTGGTGCAGGGGGGAGTGGTCAGGGGAAGTGATGTGAGGTGCAGGGGGGAGAGTGATGTCAGGTGCAGGGGGGAGGAGTGATGTGAGGTGCAGGGGGGAGAGTGATGTGAGGTGCAGGGGGGAGAGTGGTGTGAGGTGCAGGGGGGGAGAGTGGTGTGAGTGCAGTTCGAGAGTGATGTAGTGCAGGGGGGGGAGAGTGAGGTGGCAGGGGGAGTTGGTGTGGGTGCAGGGGGGGAAGTGTAGTGGGTGGAGGGGGGAAGAGTGATGTGAGGTGCAGGGGGGGAGAGTGATGTGAGGTCGGGGGGAGAATATGTGAGGTTCAGGGGGGGAGATGATGTGATGGTGCAGGGGGGAGAGTGGTGTGGGTGCAGGGGGGAGAGTGGTGTGAGGTGCAGGGGGGAGAGTGGTGTGAGGTGCAAGGGGGGGAGAGTGATTGAAGTGCAGGGGGGGAGTGAGTGCAGGGGGGGGAGAAGGATGGGTTGCAGGGGGGGGGATGTGTGTGGTGTGCAGGGGGGTATTGTGTGTTTGTGGAGAGGGAGTATTATGTGTGTGGGTAGGGGGATAGATGGGGGTATGAAGATAGATGGTAGAGTATCGCAAAGGTTGATAGTGAGGGGTTCTGGGGTAGATATGAGGATGATGATGAGAGGTGCTGGTAGAGAGATGATGATGATGATGATGAATGATGATGATGATTTTACCCGTGGCGGCCCAAATTTTTTTTCATTTTTTCCCTTGGAGCATTTTCGGCCCTTCCTCGCTTTACGAGTTGCGCAGCCTTGTGTGTATGATAACATATTTTCATGTGCATACTGTGATTAACACGCATTGCATTTCTCATGTGTTGAAGAATGTATCTAAGCTTACATGAACAAATATATACATATTTTGTATTCACAGAGAAATAGATGATTGTGTAACATTTTCACCATGTTATTTTCCAACATATTCTGTCTAATTAGTGTTTTCGTAGTTTGCCTCCTGAATTTGTTGAATATGCAAGCACAAATTATCACATACACAGACCACATGTATGTGGGAGAATAAGATATGGACACTTCTCTTCCATTTGCTTAATGACCTTTACAGTGTTTCTGTCATCATAATGAAACTTTGGATACTTTGTAATAAGTTGATTTTAAGGAATCGTTTGGGTTACTTGACTACATTCCCTGCTAAACATGCCATTCGAGATGTCTTCCCTAGAAAAACCTCTGTTCTCTTATGCCAATCTAATATATACGCTATTTCAAAAAAAACCGCATCCAGAAACATGCTACTGTCTCTCAGATATATCAATATATGACGGATAACTACCCTTTATTATCAAAATCATCCCAAACCGAAGGGCTGGAGAAATTCGATCCGAAGAACTTTATCAACAAATGCTTCTTTTATAAGAAACCCACTGTGTCAAGGAAACGGTGCTGTTATTCAGTTTTAGTTTTCTGGTATGCGTATGTCTGTTATGCAAATGTAGAAGAAACCAGATTACTCTGGGCACAACTACCAGGATATAGTGCCGCAGGCGGTGCTTTCACTGTTCAGCAGGATTGGAGTAGTTTGAAGCGGATTTTCCAAACCAAATGCCATAACCATAAGCGGAGCTCCCCTATTACGATAACATGCATAATACGACTCTTGGCTGGAGCCAGATTAAATGTCACACAAAATACACTCTGTGTCCACCTCAGTACATTCCACAATTCCAAGCTGTTATGGAGTAAGGTACATACGCTCATTGAACGACAGTGAAGAAAAATTGGATTGACTAGGACGGACTACTCGCAAACAATCACTTGTCCAGCGTACTGCAACACCGCATCGTTGAACGCAATATATGCTATATAGAACGATGTGTTTATAGACAGATACTAATCGGGGTTGCCTTCAGCACAAATGTACATTCCCAGTTATCACACATGCTACAGTAATAGAGAGAAAGACAATGAAACAATAGTACGTACTACGAGTCGTTTGACAATCTAGAGAGCATGTGTAAGGAACATAAGTGGTCTGTTCTGCAGTACAGTCGCAGATAGTATCTCATGGTAGGAAGTATTGAACTTGGGATATCTAAGCTTAAATACAATTTGCCACACAAGATCGGTGGTGAAGGATGATGTCCCGAGAATGATTTACATAGTGGTCCACATGCCCATAAATGACATGGACACTCATGCATTCTACACAGTAAAGTGGACCATCTAATTTTTATAATCTCCTAGCTAATGTTAGATTCTATAATGTTGAACCTGCTTTAAATTGATTTTTGCCTATTTTCCTCAAAACTGCTATGATAGCCGTGTCTGGACACCATATCTAGTATTTTCGCATTTCTAGGTTCATCTTAGTGCTCCCTTGTGTTAGGTCCATGCTCCGTACACATTTACACAATTTTTCAAATTCACTAGGCCTCATTAGCGTAAGCCGCGAAACAATGTCTCGCAGGGTTCAATATCAGCATGAATTTTGGCGATTTGCCCTCACAGTATTCAGAGAGGGCCGAATCCCCTGCGATCACTGTAGAAATCAAAAGCATAGTAGCGGTGGCCGAGACAATCTGTCTCCCGATAACCTGGCGATACGCTCCCGCCCTGCCGTATGTGTTGCCAGAGAGAGATCCCCCCGACTTTTCTCTGCGCAACATCGGTCAAAAAAAACCAAATATCAAAAAAATTTTTACTTATACTGTAGATGTGCAGGGGGTTATCCGGTGGTGACCACATTGTTTTCAGGTCCTGGATCCCCCTGCTTCCCGCAGTACAGGCCCCCTTTAATGAGTGCCCGGTATCCTCTCATTTAATGTCCCGATCACGTGACCGCAATAATGTAAACACGCAATGAGGCTAATGGCACCCCACTAAAGGGGGGCCCCTGTATCTTTGAAGCATGGGGTCCTGGACCTAAATAGCCAAGCGGTTCACTATTGACGACCCTCTGCACATCTACACATAGTAAAACACCATAAAATACACAATCATTCCTTACCTTGCGAGCTATCTGCTATGGTATGATGCAGCATTAATGTATTTTAATAATAGTGAACAAGAATTCAGGGGGTCCATGATCCACAAATCAAGTGGTTCATCTCCCCTATTTACAGGGGCTCCGGTATGGGTCATCGGTGTCCAGTGTCGCCGCCCATCTTAGCGCCACTCGCGTCTGGACGCTATAAAGATGGCGGCGCATTGGGGGGTTGATGTATTTAAAGTATTGACATGTTTATTTATTTTTCATACAGGTTTGTTTCCTCAGGTCTGCGGAAGATCATGGAGACGCACCTTGAGGTCTCTCGTACTTCTCATGGAAACGCTGCCGGGTCCAAAGGGGACACCCCTGCGGGGAGGACCGGTGGCCCCACATCTGTGGGGGCACCATGGACCCGTCGGGACCACTCGAGGGCCCCCAGGCCCCCGTGTGACAGCACCCCGGGACCCTCAGACAACCTGTGAGTCAAACCCCAGGGCCCACCGAGAGCCGCGGGCCTACCCGGGGGACCCCATTGTGGCCCAGGTGACCCGCAGAGACCACCTGGTGGACCATGGCGCCTAAACGGACCACCGCGCAGCCCTTACAGGACGCTGTTTGAAACCAGTGCTGGGCTACTGAGGGTCTGTGAGGTGAACCTTCAGGCCCACCCACCGGGGAACTCCCGTGGGCCTTGGGTATTATCCCATGTATGTAAATAATAAATCATGTATTTATGGGGGGGCACAGGGAGTGGTTTATGTATTTAATAAATAATGAATGTTTATTGGTGGGGCTGTGTATTGTTCTGTTATTGTGGTACTGTGGGTTGGGGGAAGGGGGTATTGGCCCCAGGGTATGTGGGTAGCCTCTCGCTGGGTATTGGGTGGGTAGAGGTGGTTAGTGCCTCACGGTGTGGGGGATAGTTGGGTTGTTATGTAGGCTCCCGATGGTGGTATGCCATTGGTTAACCCCTTAATGACGTAGTGGGGGGACCCCATGTGGCCCACGGTGACCCGGCGAGACCCACTGGTGGACCCTGGTCGTCCTTTCGTGTACCACCCGCAGCTCTCCACGTTGGTGAGTGGGGTGGTTAGCGCTCACGGGTGGGGGGGTAGTGGGGGGTGGGTATGTAGGCCTCCCGAGTGGTGGGTGAGTGGGTTAACCCCTACATGACTGGTAATCTCGGTTAATCACCACTATGGTCGATTAATGCGGGTTTCAGGGGACATTAACATTGGCTGTTTTTTATTCTTGTTTTATGTTTTTTTGCAAGCACAATCACGGACCAGGGGGCATGGAACGTTTAGGAAGATGAGGATGCCTTCATCGTGGCAGCCGGACAAGGGGTGAGTCTTCAATAATGTATTTTAATGTTTTATTGTTCTTTATTTAATTTTAAATGGCAAATGCACTAGTATCCATTTGTGGATAATCTTAATTGTGCCCATTAACTATACTGTATGGTGTTAGGAGGGGGGGGGGTATTATCTTCTATAATTACTGTAATATCTTTGTTTTTTAAATTAATTTGGGGGGGCACCAGATTTGGTAACTCTGCAGGCTGCGGTAACCCCCGAGGGCCCCCAGCCAGACTATAATATCTTTCTGTGGCTATATGTACTGTAACTGTTGGGGGGTATAGGGGTTGTTGGTGTAATAATATATTATTATATATATATATAATATATATATATATATATCCTCTCTATCTCTCTCTATCTCTCTCTCATCTCTCTCTCCCTCTCTCTCTCTCCCCACCTCTCCTGGTTAATTTAATGGTGCGTCCAAAACGAGTGCCACAATCCCTCCACAGGAAAGCAAATATAACTGTATGCTCATCTGCCTGTCTTAGGCAGTTCTGCAACACCGCCTTTCCTCCCCCATTATCACCCACATCCGCACTTCCAGGTCCACTGCAGCAAGGATTCCTGGGAAATTACATGCAAATGAGCACGTGTCACCTTTTTGCCTCACTAACCATTTTTTAACCTGGTTCCCTACTAGGCTTGCTTGCTGCATGGTCCACCACAACAAGTTTTAGCACATCCAGGGTTAAGGTGTCATACCCAGAAAACCACCACAGACGCCGTTTCGACCATTGATGGGTCTCTATCCAGTCTGGTGTTGATTTTACTGGGAATGCAAGAGGGCTATCGGGAGTAGGCTACCTACACCAAGCTACTGAGTTAAGTTTATGGTGAGTAAAAAAGTGGACAACACACTCCTCCCACAGGAAGCAATATGCAAATATAACTGTTGCTCATCGTGCTGTCTTAGGCAGTCGGCACCCCCGCCTTTCCCCATTATCCACCCAGCATACGCAAGTTCCCTTGCTGCAGTGGAAGTGCTGTATGCTGGGTGATAATGGGTAAGGCGGTGTTGCAGACCTGCCTAAGACATGCATATGAGCATCAGTTATATTTGCATATTTGCTTTTCCTGTGGTTGTTTATGGGCTTGCGGGTGGTACGGGAGGCCTTAACCCCCTTCATGACCACAGCGTTGTGATCCGCTAAGGTCATGAGGGTTAAGTGCCACCTGCAACCCCCCCCAAAAGCCCTAAACAACCACCAATGGCCAATACCGCCCCTTCACCCACCCCCGCTACCCACAATAAACCTGGCACGGCTGGTTAACCCCTTCATTGCCTTAGCGGTTAGCTAAGCCCTCTTTAAATGCATTTTTCCTGCCTCGGGTGCATGCCGGGGGGCTCTGGTGCTGGTATTAATGGGTATCAGCTCCGGAGACCCCCGATATCCATCCCAGGAAGGAAAAAGGCCTGATTTTTTCAAAGTGTCGACCTTGCCGATGTTTCTCCACCACCAACTTGCCAACTTTAGTTTGCGGGCTGGATTGGCGTAAAAATCTCAATTCTAGAGTGCCGATCACAGCGAAAAACTGATGGGGGCTATTAGAATTCAGCCGATTTCAAAAAGTGCCGAAAAGTGCCGAAAAGTGGCTTATCGGCACCCTCATGCCGAAAAGTTTTTTTCGGGAAAAAAAATTGCTGATTTTGGCCATTTTCGGCGCTTACTGAATCGGAAAGGCTATTTTGGCGAGAAAATGGCGAAAAAAGCCTTTTGGCGCTTACTGCATAGAGCCCTTAGTTATAGTGGAAGTTGAATGTATTGGTCACATTTGTACATGAGTAAATGTATAAATCATTGACATTATCTGAATATAGATATGTGTATTTTCAAACATACAATATCACTTATGCTAGGGATACATGACAGGTTACTGATAGAAGATATCCCCATGTCATCAGCTCCTATTCCTGCAGATAGTCAAATTATGTATGTAGTAATACTTACATAAGTGGAAATAATACTATTAAGTAAGGAATGTGAACAATAACGATTGTAACATTATTTATGTACACAATTATTAAATGTTTGTATTTCTTTTAATTAAGTATCATGTTTATTTCAAAAATGATATATAATAATGTAGAGTACTTGTGACGTTTTAATATAACACTAGAGGCATGTTAATAAAATACAGCACAAAAGATTCGCTTAATGCACAACTTATGCATTCAAGGGTGCACACATTGTACAGGTGTGTGGAAATAAGATTTATACAAGGACAAATGTGTTAAACATTGACATCCCGGTGTCATACGAACTTCTGATCCTTCCCTACAAAATTGGCACTTGATTTGAGAGAGCAGGATCCTAGGATTAGATAAACACAATGTAATGTGACTCACATCACAATATAATTCTCTTGTATGTAAAAGAAAAACTTACAGGTGAAAAAAATTGCGATTAACATCCTGCGGGTCTCCACACCACTGCTGTATGCTTCCTAAGCCCTGCAGGAGGTACGGGAGGATCCTCCTCTAAATCATCAGGAATGTCGCGTTGAATATTGTGCCTTACTGCAATGTTGTGCAGAATGCAACAACAAATCACAATGTCACCAACCTTCACTGGCGAATACTGAAGCGCACCACCAGCTCTATCAAGAGAGCGAAAGCGACTTTTCAAAACTCCAAATGTCCTCTCAATCACCGAGCAGGTGGCATTATATCTTTCCTCCGCAGGACTTTGAGTATTACCCAGTGGTGTCAGAAGCCAAGGCCGGCTTCCATATCCTGAATCGCCTATAAGACAGTCACATCACATGAATATGTTACAATATTCCATAATTGGACTATTGCCATGTCCTAGTACATCACACTGAGTATATAATACACAACACATGCCCTAACTATCCACTCAACATTATATAATGTTACGCTGCATTACATGGATTAGATATGTAGTCAATGACATACAACATCAAAAATGTGCAGTATCAGTGGTGACATAAAATATTTGCTACACATTATGAAACATTAAACACTACATTAAATGTAAATCTAAGTACAGTTTCTGTAATATTGACTTACCCAATAGCCAACCGTCCTCGAATTCCCCCGATTCAAATTTACGGAAGACTAATGATCTCTGCAGAATATTGGAATCATGGCAGATACCTGGGAATTTGGCAACAACACTCATCATTTTCATGTGCGCATCACATACGACCTGCACATTGTGTGAGTGGTAATGTTTCCGGTTCCTGAAATCCCTCTCCTCTTCACGTAGCGGAGTCAACGCAACATGCGTGCAATCTATAGCACCCATCACATTGGGTATCCCCGCTACATTATAAAATGCCGTCTTCAGTGCCTGCCACTCTATCTGCTCACTAGGGAAATGTATATAATCACTTGCCCGTCGAGTCAGTGAACATAAAAACTGACTAAAGGCCCGGGAGAATGTTGTCTGCGAGACCCCGCCTACAATGCCCACTGTCATCTGAAATGAGCCAGAAGCAAGGAAATGTAATGAGCTCAGCATTTTAACAAGCCCAGGCACTGCATGACTCCTGTCTGTTGTTGGCTCCAAATCTTCCCTTAACACTTCATAGAGTTCCAAGATAGCTGCTGAGCTCAATCTGTAGCAGCTGATAATGTCAGCCTCACTCAAGCCCTCTAGGGAGCATCTTTCCCTAAAATTGCAGGGGGGCTATGTGCCTCACAATACAGATCTTCCCCCCTCACTCCTCTCTCCTTCCCCCCCTCCTCTATCCTCCCCCCTCCTCTCTCCGCCCCTGTCTCCCTCCTTCGCCTCCTCCTCACTCCTCCTCCCCCCCTCTCCTCTTCCCTCCCCCTCCTCTCTCCTCCCCTCCTCCCCCCCCCCTCCCTCTTCTTTCTACGTCTTTTCCTCCCCCCCCTCCCTCCTTCTCTTTCTCCCCCCCCTCCCTCTTCGTCTTCTTCGCTGCCCCCCTCCTTCCTCTCTTTCTTTCCCCCCCCCCCCCTCCCTCCCTCTTTTCTCCCCCCCCTCCCCTCCCTCATCTTCTCTTCTCCCCCCCCCTTCTTTCTTGCCCTCCTTCTTCCCCCCCCCCAATCCCTCTTTCTTCCCCCCCCTCTCCCTCCCTCTTTCTTCCGCCCCCTCTCCCTCCCTCTCTTCCTTCCCCTTCCCCCTCTCCCCACCTCTGCCCCCCCTCCCCCCTCTCTCTACTGCAATATAATCTCCCTCCTCCTCCTTGCAAAATACAACATAAACCGTTATCTGGTTCCACATCCATAGCACGCTGGAATCATCATAGCAACACGTGTACCCCTCTGAGTGCTAAATGTATGTACTTTTTAAAAACAGCTTAATGTATGTCAAATGGTCAAATACAGTATTATCCATATGTGGATCATATTAATTTGCAACAATACTTTAGTGTATGTGTTAAGGGCTTGTATTATTTTAAATGTGTATTTTTGGGTGGGGGTGCCGCAGAATTGGTACCGCATGCCCGGTGACACCCGCAGACACCTGTCGCCTCCCACGGGCCCCCGCGGTGTGATCCAGGGACACCCACGGGACCCAAGGGACCCCCGGCCGCCTTCAGGGATCACTGCGGGGTCATCCGGGGACGCACGCCGGCCTGTTGTATGGATGGTGTGGCTGCAAAAATGTCAACAAAGAAATTTTTCTAAGTCCAGATTCTTTTCCGCCTGCCTTGGGCTGGCGTGTTTTGTTCGGCGGGTTTATAAAGAACGGTCTCTTAGCGTAGCTTTGTGAATCCCGCAGAAGGGCAGAAATCTGCTTATTTAGCTGATCGTACGGGTTTGTTGGGACTTAGAAAATTTTCTGGGAATAAGGCAGTTTAAGAACAGAAAGTGCCTGTTAGCTCTGCTCTGTGAATCGTGCTGAGCGGAATATCACATTCGCTAAGCACTTTCCGCTCCTAAAGCCACTTTACAGAGCTTAGTGCATAGCCCCCAATGTGTTTTACTTTGTGTTTTTCTTTATAGCTTGCCCATTCATTGACATTGTTGCAATCCGTGCCCATATTGTGGGCATGTATTTATGTATGTATGTATGAATGTATGTATGTATATCTTTATTTATATAGCGCCAAAAGTGTACTCAGCGCTTCACAAAGAATACAGTACAGGGAATTATAATATTACAAAAAGTGCCGCAAAATCAGACAATAGGAAAATAAATCCCTGTCCGGAAGAGCTTACAATCTAAGTGGTATGTTGGGAGATTCATAGAGACCGCAGGTGAGGGAATAAGTGCTGTACTGTAGATGGCAGTGCTTGGCTACAATAGTTGGTAGCAGTGACTGTGGGTGTGGGACAATAGACATGAGTGCAGACTATTGAGATGCTTGATTTGTGAGGCAAGTGTTAAGGTTAGAGAGCAGGCGTTTATATGGCTGGATCCAGGATCAGAAGAGGAGAAATATCTCCAACAGCATGAAGGAGTAGTTTGAGGGTGTGAAAAGAGGCTTTGTGGGGTGATTTTTATTTAGGGGTAAAGAAGTTGTTGGGAGACACAATACCATTTACATGTTCGCCCATGCAGGTTTTTAGGGCTCTTCTAGTTTTCCTAATATATTGTAACCCGCATGGGCAGTTACATTACATTACAATAATGGGCAAAATTCCTATGATCAAGATCTGCCCACTAACCCCTTAATCACATTAGCGGTTAGTAACCGCTATAGTAAATAATGGGTTAACTCTCTCCCCTGATTCCTCATCTACTCATTGATTGTCACAGTGATAAACCATTCCCCCAATATGATCATGGATTGCCACAATGGCAATGAATGGGCAAGCTAAAAAAAAAGAGCCACAAAATAAAACACCACTTTAAATAAAAACAAGCATTTGGCAATAAAGCCATTGATTGTGACTGTGGTAAACCATGCCCCCAACCGCAGTGAGAATGAATAGGCAACCTAAAAAAAAACCAACACAAAATATGTTTTTTAAGGATGTGACATCAAAAGGGAGAGAAGTCAGTCAATCAGGAGGTACTGTATATGCTTCCCTCCATTTAAGATGACGTCACTTCAGAAAAAAAAACAAAATGGCAGCCATCACATGGTACACCAAGCAATCGGATTGGTTCAAATACCATGTGATGCCTTTCCTTCTTTGGAGTGATCTGACATCATCAAAAAGGGAGGTAAGATAACCAATCAAGTAGCATGCTTCCCTCCCTTTTTGGTTAGCAAGTGCACCTCCAGTATCACTGATGAGAAAGAATGTGTGCACAGCAGTGCTGATATTTCAGAATCTACCAAAGTAAAGAAGAAAAAGAAAAAGTCTACAGAGATGCCTGTGAGAGCTACCAACTCTGCAAGCAAAATCTGCCCACCTGTAGGACTACCAGCTGGGGTTCTAGGATGGTGGAGGTGCCTTAATTCAGTATGCACCGAAAAGACCGAGTTGATGATGAATGTTATCATCAGGAGCAAGAGCAGGATCAGCAGATCTCTGAATATTTACGTCACCTAACACAACTGCAGGGAAAGCATGGTGGATACAGTGAAGTTGCTGAAGTTTCAAATAAAGACAGAGAACACAGTATCCTTGATGGGACGGAGTCGCCAAAAACAAAAAGGCGGAAAAAGAAAAGCGGTTCTTCACTTACTGTGGGTGGAAAAGAGACGTCAGCAGATCTCATGGAGAAAAAGGGGGTCCGAAATGACTTGTAGCCTAGAGAAAATGGAGGATTTGTCATGCGGATGACAGAATATCCAGAGGGCTCAAGGCAGACGTCGTGTAACCCGAAGAAGTGTCTGTCCGGTTCTAACATTGAGTATCCCTCAACCAACCATATCACGGGAGCGGAGCCAGAACCAATGAGTGACAATCCCTTGAACAGCCCTGAAGATGCCCTGCAAAATACCAGGCATGACTGTGATCTGCTCCTTGAACAATCGAAACTGGAAAGAGAAGATAACACTGAGCTGCAAAAGACTGTTCTCGCACTGTACTCAGAATCCAGGATTGAGTTGGAGGATGTAAGGACAGATCTAGATACTTCAAACGCTACTATTACCGCAATGGAGGAAAAGAAGAGCAAATATGATAGAATGATTGCTAATCTGAAACAGAAGTATGAGGAGGCACTGGAAGAGATTAGTCTCTCTCAACAAGAGGTTCACAATTGCCATAGAGAGTTGGAAGTCTCTCAGAAGGAGGCTCATACTCTCCGCATAGAACTGAATGCCTCACACCAGAAGGTCAACAGTGTCCGGACAGAGGTGGACATGTCACAGAATGAGGTTCATACTCTCCACGTAACACTGGATGCCTCACACCAAGAGATCAGCAGTTGCAGCACAGAACTAGAAGTCTCTAAAAAGGAACTTCACAGTCTCACTGAGGAGATGGACATCTCTCAAAAAGCTGTCTAAAGTCTTAGTATGGAACTTAATGTCTCTCAGAAGGAGCTTCACACCATTAACCTAGAGCTAGACATCTCATGCCAGGAGACTGTCAGTCGAGACTCAGAAGTGCGTAAATGGAAGGTGGACTACAAGGAGGCCCTGAATATTATAAAGACTGTAAAAAGAGAAAATACAATGCTGAAAGCAGAAAATTATGATTTGACTGACCATGTCAATGAAAAGAATGAAAAACTTCATGAGCTAGAAAAAATGATTAAACTATTTGAATATGAAAAGTTAGAACCATTAGAGCAACAGACACAAGCAGAGCACCTACTGCATAACCAACTGCAAGGTCTGCGTACACACCAACAGATTGCCGAAGAGAAGCAGTGATGTCTGCAGGAAGAAAATCTGCAGACTGCTTAAGAAGTACAAGGGATGCAGGAACATCTCATTACCCAGTGTGTCTCTGCAAAGCAGCACGAGAAACTGAAGGCAACCCTGAGCATCACTAGAGGTCAAGCTTATAGGCTAGGTGACTCGGTACAAGAGGGAGCACAAGAAGGTCCAGAAACTGAGGCAAGCACCTGCGGCCCGTGCGAAGAAATCCCCAGAGCTCTAAAATATAATGAAGAATGCGTTGATGCAAGCTCCAGAAATAGGATTCTCTCACTGATCAGATAAACTTCTTAAAAAGGGAGAAAAGCAGCAGAGTAATTCAGAAGTACTACAAAGCTCTTGTCCAAGCACGGTTGGAAAGAGAAATATATCTGCGCAAACGTTCTGCTGTGCTCACCATACAGGCTGCCTGCATAGAAATGAAAACTCATCGTCTAAATAGCCATAATAAAGCAGCCTGCCTTCTCTAATCCATATGGAGAATGCAACGTCAAAGAAAGAATTATGAACATTTGAAGCAGTGTGTAATCTTACTCCAGTCAAATGTTAGGAAGTGTCTACAGCAAAGATACTACAAAAAATAAATGAAGCTGCTGGTGTGATTCAATCCAGATATATGTTCTACATCACAACCAATCAAGCTGTGCGTTGCTATCAGTGCACCCACAATGCCATCTCAGTACTACGATCGGCTGTAAACACGTCAGGAAAGAAGAACCGAATTACGACTGAGATGCGCAATACCAATACAGTAATGCTACTGTGGCCCCATGGCCCAAGCCATATTCCTCACAATGCAGATAGCCGCTAGAAAGATACAGTCTTTGGCTGGATTGAGGCAGAACTGTTTCAATGTTCACACCTCTACAAGTCTCACATTAAATGCCTCAACATTGCATAAACATTTTTGTGAGATTCTTACTGGCCCATAGTATTAACACAGCAGGGGGTCCCTGCAGTCCCATTCAAACTGAATGGGACGGCGAGGGACTCCTGCTGTGTTAATCCGATGGGCCATTAAGAATCTCACAGAAATGTTGAGTCAATGTTGTAGCAAGGTTGCGGCAAAGTTGAGGCATTTACTGTGAGACTGCCCCAGAATTTTCAAGGCAAGAGTTCTAATACTCGTGGCTGCATCTGTATGCCCTCAATGGGAGCAAATATAACCCCAATGGGAATCAATGAGTACCCCCTCTACCCCCAACAACCATTATCGTACAGTACAGTAATGGGCAAAATAACAATTATCTAGATATGGATAATAACTCATTTGCCCATTTAAAATAAAACATTATCCAGCAGCATAAAGTAAATAAAAGTTCTACTTACCCCTGCCAGGATGAAGGCCATCCCCATCACCATCCTCTGTGCCCATGTCCTCCGTGGGCAGCACAGTACAATAAAGATACAAACTAAAGGCCCCTAACCCCTTAATAACCGTTGCGGTTAGTAACTACTATAGTAATTAAGAGGTTAATCCCCTCTCCCGCTATCCACCTGAGTGGCCTAACCACCCTCCCCGGGGCAACTATCCACACCCTCTACCCATTGATTTGCAAAGTGGTATATCACGCCCATATAATATGGGCATGATTAGCCACTATGGCAGTCAATGGGCAACATAAAAAAAAATACAGCACCAAAAAGACACAACAATAAAAAAAACAAGCACCTAAACAAAACAACAATTAAAATAACCAAGTACCTAAACAACACAACAATTAAATAAAAATGAAGCACCTAAACAACACAACAATTAAAAAAAAACAAGCACCTAAATAACACAACAATTACATAAAACCGAACACTTAAACAACAGAGCTATTAAATAAAAATAAGCCCTACAAATACATAACAATTAACTAAAAACAAGAAACACAAATAACAAAACAACAATTAAAAACAAACATTTGCCAAAAAATGCATAGCCTGTCACTGTATTTATCTATAGCCTGAAATGGGCATAGATAAATACATTGGCAGTCAATGGGCAACCTCAAAAATAAACAAGTATAAAAAAAACACAGTTATAAAAAACAAGCATAAAAAAACAGAATTAGAAAAACCAAGCATAAAAAACTAAACAGCAAAAAAATAAAACAAGAATCCAAAAACCAGAATTAAAACAAACAAGAATTAAAAAATACAATAAAAAAATACCAAGAATCAAAAAACGCACTGAAAAAATATACAACTAATATTTTTCTTACTTTTGACATCTTCACCCTCCGATTCCGTGTCCACCAGCAAAGCAGGAACCTCTTGACACTCTACGCTATGATCCTCAACAGCCGGAAAGTCCATCTTCTTTATCTTCAAATTTATCTTCATCTTCTTTATTCTTTATTCTATCTTCTTTCTTCATCTGTATCTTCATCTGTCCTTTGTAATCCATTAAATCCATAGGGCGGATATTGTCCCGTCGGCTTCTTAGGCTAAAATGAGACGGGACAGGCCTTATATAAAGGCCTCTGATGTCAAATTTTAGTGTCAGATGGTACAGGTCGAATCCGATTGGATGCTGTACCATGTGACAGGGTTCCTTTTTTTAAGGATGTGACGTCATCTTCAAGTGAGGTATGTCACATCCTTAAATCAAAATGGCTGCCATCACATGGTGCTACAGCCAATCGGATTGTGAGATAAATCATGTGAAGCATCACATGGTACATCCCCAATCTGATAAAAGTACCATGCGAAATCTTTCATTTAAAAAAAAAAATGATGTGACATCTTTAAGGGATGATGTCACATCCTTTAAAAAATGGCTTTCATCACATGGTACTTGAACAATCAGATTTAAAGTGTACTACGTGGTATATTTAAAGTCTGCATTGAGTCTATGAGTATAGTGTGTTTGAAAATTAATCTTGCTTCCACTTGGAGCACCAATGTTTAACTGTCACCACCTCTTATTGGGCAGAGGACATGCGCAATCGGCATACACCTCAGGGTAACCAAACGATTTCCTCTCTCATAAGAAAGCTTATCTATCTTTGTGTCAAAAGGAGTGCTACTAGGATTGTGACCTCATGTATAGAACAAAAGACAAAAAGCCCTAGTGCTACTGTACATCCAACTTTACACATTATATAGTTATATCATATAGTTTTTCAGGGAGTGCTGCTGAGGACACTTTACCTTCACCTGTAATCTGGTTTATTACCAATGTGCAACTTAATCTTTGTTTGTGAGTGAGATTCATTTCTTTTTTTTATCTTCACCTATTTTATATTAAATCTGGTGTTTACTATGGAGCATCTGCTTCTTTGCTTTGTTTAATAGATATCGTATCTGGATGTGGTTTGTCCAGGAGAAGTTGCAACAGTACGTCTCATTCCGTGGAATTTTGTTCATCAAGCCTCTTTGGACATTCATTTGACTGTTAAATATCCTGACAGACGTTATTATATACACTATAGTAGGAGATGTGATGGAAGAAGAATATGATTGTATTTAGAGAAATGCTTTACCAACTATGACAGAACAAAAAAATGATAAACAGCACTCACAAAAAAATCAGTTACAGTGCAAGGTGCCAAGGACAAAAGAGGACCCAATTCCTCTGACAATAATAGACACTAATCCGAAAACTAGTCCAGCACTCACTGTCTATTGAAATAAGAATGCATGAACGGGCTAATACCAAAAAAGCATAATTTAATATATACACAAAAGAACCTATAACAGAACCGCATACCCTACATATAATACAGTGAGATAGCAATAAATCAGAACATAAAGTATAACAGTGGGGGAATCGGGGGGAAAGAAACAAAATGAAGGGGACAAGACAACACACAGGTGGGTACACTAAGGGGAAACAGCAGAGGGGCAACGTTTCGGGGAACACCCCTTTGTCAGGCCCGTTCCCCCTCACTCCAGACGGACAGAGGGGTACTTCCCTTTCCCCAAGACCCACAGAAACAATGTCAGGCCCCCAAGAAAAGGACTACACAGCCCCCACACAATAACAAGATCAATACACTATTGCTATATGTCAAATAGATAGTTCCCAGAGGGGTACAGGGTAAATATGCAAAGGCCAAGAAGCAAATCACAGACAATCTGTATAAGAGGTCAAAAGTCCTGTTCCTCTCAAATGCTAAGGGCGTCTGTGAGGCACTGCACAAAACCGGAGGAGTTTTGAAAGCAGGGTGACGTCAGGAACATGTGCACAAGGCAAACAAGGCATGCAAAAGCACAATATTACTCTGACAATCTCCACCAAAATACATCAAACCCAGCTAACTTCTGGAAGGTTATCAACAATATATTCCAGCCTCCTAACCATCAACAACCAAGTAATATCACTAAGGGGGATATTACTCTGACAAACCCCACTGACATTGCAAATGCATTCAATGATTACTTTGTGGGGTGTGCCACTAACTTATTAGCGAAACGCAGCACAAACCCCAAACATGAATCTCATCCTGGGAGTATCCCTACAGTCCCACCCCCCCCCCCCCCCCAACACTGCCCACAATTTTCAATTTAGCCCAGTATCAGAAGAGGAGATTACACAAGCGCTCCTCAAACTAAAACTAAGCAGCCAATGTGGACCCGACTTACTACAATCTAGGTTCCTACGACTTGGTGCCCCAGCCATTGCCAAACCAATTGCGTCCATAGTCAACTCTATCCTGTCTGCAGGCCATATCCCTAAGACCTGGAAAACTGCCAGAGTTGTCCCAATCTTCAAAAGTGGGGACAAAAACACTGTCTCAAACTACAGGCCAATCTCACCTCCCAATTCTATCCAAAGTTATGGAAAAATGTGTCCACTCCCAATTAAGCGATTTCTACACCAAGACAAATTTCCCTAGCCAATTCCAGTCTGGGTTTCGTCCCAAACACTCCACCGTAACTACCCTGCTAAAAGTTTGCAATGAAATCCAGTGTGGAATGGAACGGGGACAACTCACTGGTGCAGTATTCCTAGATTTTGCAAAGGCTTTTGACACAGTTGATCATGTTATCCTGCTTAACAAACTCCAGAGCTCTGGAATAGGGAAACATGCTTTAAACTGGTTTCAGTCCTACCTATCAGGAAGATCCCAACATGTGTCCATCTCAGGCTCTAACTCCAACCCCCTGGATATCACCTGTGGTGTCCCGCAAGGCTCTGTTCTGGGGCCCCTACTCTTCTCAGTGTTCATTAATGATCTTCCCACAGCTTGTAAGGAAGCCTCAATACACATGTATGCAGATGACACAATCCTATATGCACACAGCCATAGCCTCTCTGACCTTCAACACATACTTCAGTCTGACTTTTTGAGACTCGAAAACTGGATTTCCCAAAACAAACTGTTTTTAAACACTGACAAGACTGTAACAATGGTATTTGGGACCAAGACTAAATTTGTAAAGCTTCCAGTGACTGAGCTCCTGATTAGAACCAACGCTGACACCACCCTAACACCTGTCACTAGTTTTAAATACCTGGGCTTATGGTTTGACTCCCACTTAACATTCGGGACGCACATTGATACCCTGACAACCAAAACCTATGCCAAACTAGGGGTACTTTACAGGAACAAATCCTCCCTAAGTCTCCTGGTCAGAAAGCGTATCACACAGCAGATGCTAATGCCAATTATTGACTATGGAGACGTAGTATATGGCTCGGCACCCCAAACCCACCTTAGCAAACTTGACACCCTCTATAACTCATTTTGCCGTTTTGTTCTCCTATGCAACTACAACACACATCACTGCGAAATGCTCAAAGAACTAGATTGGTCAACACTAGAGTCTAGGCGCAAAGTTCACCTTTCCTGTCTCACCCTCAAATACTTTCTGGGCAAGCTACCCAGCTACCTGAACAAGCTCCTCACCCCTACCACATGCAGCACCTATCACCTGAGATCAAACTCCAAAAGACTATTCATGGTCCCAAGGCTCAACAAAGTATCCGGACGTTCCTCTTTCTCCTTCCGTGCACCCCAAAACTGGAACAACCTACCAGAGACTCTCATATCCACCACCAGCTTAAGTTCTTTCAAATCTAAGGCTGTCTCACACTTTAATCTGGTCTGTAACTGTTTCATACGCTCATAATATATATTTTCTTTAACTGTGCACGCAATGTCTTGTATATAATGTATACCTTGTTCATTTATGTAACTGTACTTGTAACCATGTATTATTTGTTTTACTCTGTGCCCAGGACATACTTGAAAACGAGAGGTAACTCTCAATGTATTACTTCCTGGTAAAACATTTTATAAATAAATAAAATAAATAAATCTGCGAGCGCTGTGGATACATCAAAGGTATGTGGGACAGCTGTTATTGCTGACAAAAGTCCCGTGACGCCAGACTCCTCTGCTGCAGTGATCAGCTGCCGAAAACAGCTGTGTAATGCGCATGCACGTGTCCCGATCAGGCAGAGTAGAAGACTCTCTGCAAGGAACTCTATGCACATACGCACAGGAGAGGATGATTTCTTTAGTGTAGCCACAGAGTCATATTGCATGCAGAGGCTCAGTATGAGGGGGAAATGTTCTCCAAAGAAATCAGCCATGAATGGACATTTATGCACCAGGGGACAGCACATCTACACAGGAGGCAGTTGTTGTTTGCGCAGACCACAGGTGTCCAAAGCATGGGGTCCCATATAAACCCCCCAGTAAGATCAAAACTACCTATAAGTAGCAAATAAAGATAAAAATAAAACAGAGCATAATTAATGTGAAGAATAGTATATACACATAAAAACAAGTCACTGAGCTAGATAGGAGTATCCGTAGACCAGCAAGACTATAGTTTAAATCACGTAGGGGGCCTGGTCAGAGGTGGGGGGAAACTAGCCCCTAGCCAAAGGACGGATCACCATGCACCAGCAGCCAGACGCAGATCCCATCTCACTAGTCACACACCTCAAAGTTAAGAGCAATAAAGATGGCACGAGATCACATCGAGGCTAGTATAGAGATAGGTTTAATTATACACAATCCACACAGGAGACAGATACCGGGCAAAGGTGTCTAGAAGTAACAGCCCATATTTAGGTCCTTATACATGCCCAAAGGAGTCATAGTACCGAGTGCTCTAATCCATCTGGGTTCCCTCTAAAACAGAGTTTTTGCACATTGCCACCAGTGATAAAAGTAATAAATAGACGTTCTTGGGAACTCCCAAACTTGGATGCTTCAGATGCTATAGTTGCAGTCAGTGCAATAGCATAGTAGAAGGTCCCACGTTTAAACACCCCCTATCAGGCAAATCTTATGCTATCAAAGAGTACTATACATGTCTGTCTAAAGATAAAGATGTTATATATCTTATCAAATGGCCGTGTGGCATGAGTTATGAGGGGGAGACTACCCAGAGGGTAAAGGATAGGATTGGACAGCACAAAGCAGCCCTACGCAGGTGTGATACGGAAGCTCCGGTAGCACATAATTTCACACAGACTGAGCACAACGTGAGTCAATTGAGGTACCAGATTATCGATAGGATGAGAATGAGCCGACGTGGCAGCAATGTGCAAAAATCTCTGTTTCAGAAGGAATCCAGATGGATTAGAACACTCGGTACCATGACTCCTCTGGGAACTATCTATTTGCCATATAGCAATAGTGTATTGATCTTGTTATTGGGTGGGGGCTGTGCAGTTCTTTTTTTGGGGGGGCCTGACATTGTTTCTGTGGGTCTTGGGGACAGGGAAGTACCCCTCTGTTCCTCTGGAGCGAGGGGGAACGGGCCTGACGAAGGGCTGTTCCCCGAAACGTTGCCCCCCGGCTGTTTCCCCTTAGTGTACCCACCTGTGTGTTGTCTTGTCCCCTTCATTTTGTTTCTTCCCCCCCCCCCGATTCCCCCACTGTTATACTTTATGTTCTGATTTATTGCTATCTCACTGTATTACATGTAGGGTATGCGGTTCTGTTATAGGTTCTTTTGTGTATATATTAAATTATGCTTTTTTGGTATCCGCCCGTTATTGCATTCTGATTTCTTTAGACAGTGAGTGCTGGACTAGTTTTCGGATTAGTGAGCTTTACTAACTATGTGCTTTACTAATGAAGATGAGCAAATCCACCCAAATCCGTTTTCCAGATTTTTTTGCATTGTCAACCCAAAATCTGTTTTGCGGTGTAAAATCTGCAACTGGATTTGGTTGGATTTAATATGTGCGGATTCATCAAAACCCGCCATTGGATATAACAGGTCGACGGATTTGTAGAATCCAATCTACAGATTCAGCAATCCGTTGGCGGATTCTTAAGATTCTAAAAATCCAAAAATGGGTTTAAGAATCCACAGAGTGTATTTGTAATAATAATAAAAAAAATACGCAAAACGAAAATCGCTCTTTTTGTGATAAATCCGCTGAAATCCGCGAACTAAAAGCACCGGCCAATCCACTGCAGATCCAAATCTGCATAAAAAATTCTCTCATCTCTATTTACTAACTACTGACATGTATCCTTATGGCCTCTTGCCTCAAAACTGCTAGTGTTCTCCATTATGATCAACTTTATTAAATCCCATGCTCTCCGAGACCATTTACAATCTGGGTTTCGTACAGCTCACTCAACAGAAACTGTGCTCTAAAGTAGCCTATGATCTACATGAAGCAAAATCCCATGGTCATTTTCCCCACTAATCCTGCTTGATCTATCTACTGCCTTCGATATTGTTGATAACCTATTTCTGCTTCATATTCTAAACTCCCTTGGTATCTGCAACAGAGCTCTATCCTGGTTCTCATCATACCTCTTCCATCACACATTTTCAGTCTCTGCTTCTTATGTTTTCATCTGTCTGATGGTGTACTTCAGGGGTGCACGAAAATTTATTGGGGGGGCGCAGGCCATGCACTGGTTACAGAGGCTCCACGCTAAGAATGTGAGGCCTCTGTAAATTTACTTTACGACTTCTTGTCCACGCATCTGCATGGCAACATGGCATCAAATTATGTCAAATGACACTGCGGGTCACGTGATGTCATATGACCCCGCAGCATCATTTGACGCATCATTAGAGGCGAGGGGGGCGTGACCGAGAAGGCAGCAGGTGAGGGGGCACAGGGAGGTTGCGCACCGCTTGTGTACCTCATGACTCTGTTTTGGGACCTCTCCTTTTCTCTATCTACACACTAGCACTTGGTGTCCTCATCAACTCTTTTGGCCTTATCAACTCTCTTTAGATGATACACAGATATATCTATCAACTCCTACTCATAAAACCTACAATCTGGTCCTAAGTCTCTGATTGCCTCCTTTCTATATCCTTGGGCTGTCCACCACTGTAACAGGGTACCTTTCTCTGTCTGAGTAGTTTTGTAGGAAACCCTGTGCGGAGAGTTTGAGTCCAGCACTGAGCAGGTTAATTCAGAGCAGACTGTCCTAACTAATCTACTCAGCTGACTCATTAGCTCCTTTAAAAAGCTTGCACCATTTACAGCGAAAGGATCTCTAATACAGGGAGATGTCGTGGACTGCTGAAGAGATGAAAGGAACTGCTTCTCTCAGCCAGGAAGGACCACTATGGAGAGAAACATTTCACAAAGACTTACAATAGCCTACCACAGAGAAAGGTAACTGACCTCCTCCCTGTTTACTATTTTTGTTGTTGGTAAAGGGCCTAGCCTACCAACCCATAGATATGGTGTACCGAGAGGTGTAATGAGAACTCCCAACAGGAGATAGACTGTTTCATTTTGTTTTCCTGTAAACCCTGTATGGCTAAACATAAGATATTTGTGTTGTTAAAGTTGTGGCTAATAAACGCCTACAAGCCTACAATGAAGAATTAGTTGAACAGATACAAACAGTTTAAGACAATGAGAAAAAGTTAATGTACACTGGAGCACTTACTTCGGTGGTGTCTTAACCCAATTGATACCACTCGCAAGAATATAGGTATGGGAGGCGGTATGTTTAGGGTCATTGTTCTGGAAGAACCGGTGACCACCAGATGGAAAATCATGCCAAATGTATTCAACAATACGGGTGACTATTTACTCTTGGAAAAATACTTTGTCCATGATTCCTGGAACAAGAGAACAAATAATTATGTTAAAACTGAACATTATGGTACAGAATACACTACAGTTGTACTCTACAGTGCACAAGGTTACAGCATGTGACTTTGTACATTATTTTACCCTCAAATATGATGATGCATCCTGGTCCATGTCTAGAAATCACACCCCACACATGCATCTTCACTGGGTGCTTGGGACGCGGATTCAGAGATAGGCATCCTTTTTTGTGGAATGCAAAAGTGGTAAATCTCTCTAGAGATACAGTTGTCTCGTCAGAAAGATGACATCCTTAAAAGCCTCGCCACTGGAATATACTGCACATATTCTGGTCATGCCCCAAAATCCAACAAACATGGACGGAAGTGTTCACCTTAATACACAAGATACTAAAAATCTCTGTCCCACACGACCCAGTATATATATTACTAGGAAAACCAATGGCAAATATCTCCCAAAAAAAAGCTAGAGTAATATCCCAAATTTTAAACGCTACACGGTGTACAATTGCCAAAAACTGGAAACAACCTGCCCCCCCATCCTAAATCAAATAAACAACAACATTTGGCATATAGTCTATATGGAAAAACTCTCAGCCTATCTGAACGACTCTACAGCGCAATTCTCTGATATTTGGGCTCCTTGGTTCCGTCATGCTGGTATATCCCCATATATAGACTAGAATGCTTTGAACAGAGTGATACATGTGGTATTTAAATTGTTGAATACAGTACGACATTGGTACAAATGCTACCCTTTCCACCCCCCTCCCCGATCTCCCTCTTCTCCACTGTTTCATTACCAGTTTATTTGTATTACTGTATCCCCCTTTTTTTGTGTAGTATGTTATGTTTACCTCATTTTGTATGTTTGAAAATGCTCAATAAAAATTTAAGTAATAATAAAAAAAAAATAGTCTCGCCACTTTCGATCCATGCCTGTGCTTGGTCCACTCTTTTTACCTTGTTGGCATCCCTTATCATTGGATACGCTCTGTTAAGACAAGGAAGAATTTTACAGGTACCGTAAAACCACACTTTTACCTACAGTACAGTAGTGTACAGTATAACACTTTACCTGTACTGTCCTTAGTAAGGCACAGTAATTACAGTATAAACCCTGTTTTGTCACTCTGTTCTCTCACTTTGCATACTATTGCATTATACTATACTTTATTTCAGACACTTTCTTGACATGTTCATATTTCCATCCCAATGCTACTGTAGTCTCAGATACTGTGATATTGTGACTGTTCTCTAGAACAGTCTTGACTCATGCTCATCATTAGCCTCACTGATTTTGTCCACCAGGCGCTTTGCCATCCTACAGTTTAAAGGAAAATAGAAGAATTTGAGTAATAAAAGTAGAAAGAGAAAAAAAACATTTTATATTTTCTTCTCAAAGTACGGTAGTACAGTAATTGCTTGGGCCTAAAAGAATTGAAAAGAAAACAAGTAAACGAAAACATGCCTTTTGATATGCAAGAAGTTTTAGCATAATACAGCAATTACAGAAAGAAACCAAAAATACTTACTCTGTTGTGACTGGGGGACTCTGCTTTACACTTTTTGCCTGACCATGGGCATGATAGCTGACAGTGCTTTGTGCTAGATCGAGGCCCGAATTCAGTAACCAGCATTTAATCTGTAAAATTCTGTGTCCTTCCTTGTACATGTCCTGTATTCTCATGTTGATATGTTTTGAAATAACTTTCTTCGGCAACGCTGCTTTAGAAAAGAAATCAAGCACAGAGGAATGTATATTCGATGTGTATTCGATGTATATTCAATGTGCATTGAATCAATAGAAGTAATGGTGTATTTATAATGTAATGGACCTCGCTCGACAAGTTAAGTACTGTATACGCCCACTTTTAACAACTGCAGCTCGTGTCCATGTCTGCCAAAAAAATCAAATAGGGACACAGTGCATAAAAGGTGACACAAATTGCATAGACTCCCACATGCTGATCTCTATCTGAACGAGTTCTTGTACAGATACTATATTGTGCATTCTTCCATCTGCTTCCATGGATCAACCCCGATTCTACGGACACAGGAACCTGCTTTCTTCTGCTGTGCTGACCACGAGAAAGCGAAAGTCGGAAGCAAGTTCTCAAGCCAAAGGAACCTAGAGAAAAGAAGTCTCCCAAGGCAACGAACCCTGGCCCTTATTATGTGAAGAATAAATTGGCCAAAATCCACAAGAATCAACTTGTTTGGACGGGCACCAGAAGTGCCCCTGCACCCACCAAAGCAAAATCGGACGTCCCGGACTTTTCACTGACATCGTCCACCGCCACTGATTCCAAAACATCTGCCTGCTCTGACCCTTTGTCCACCGATGCTCATCCGGAAACCCCCAGCTCACATGCTCCTGCACACAGCCACGCCGATGTAAGTCACGAAGCCCCCAGCTCACGTCCTCCAGCATCCAGCCACGCAGATGTTCATCCGGGTGACACCAGTACTCCTTGCACCAGATCCAGCTCAGTCGCCCACATGCTGGATGTTTTTAGTGGTATTGAAATCACTGACAACTCAACAGATCAATTCAGGGACCGAATGGAGAATAAGATGGATCGTCTTTTGGAGACCATGGCGAATATGGATAGGTGCATGGGTGTTCATCTGGATAAGATTGAGAGGAACATTGCGGAGCTCTATTCTTTGCTTGGAGGCCCTGACCCTGTATGTCCAACACAGGAGCAGGAGGGTGGCCTGGAGGCACAACCCTCCCCCCCGTGCACCCTCTCAATCCCTGGATTTGACCTTCAAGGTGCCAACACCAAGCACACCACAGCCCCCCCCCCCTACGCTCACCCCCTCCAGCTCCAGAATACATGTATTCCCTTCTGTTGGAGGAGATTACAACCCCGATAACCGCTAGGCCACAACAGGAGGAATGCATCCTCCTTGACCATCTATTCGCGCCTGCTGCCAGAAGCACACCCGCTCCAGCACACAGGATTGTACAGCTCCCAGACATCACTCTGAGAGACTTGCCCCAGAGCGTCTGGGAGAAATACAAGATCAGATCTGCTGGTCTATCTCAGAAATATGCCCAGTTCATCTTTAAACACCACGTCAGTTTTGAGGTGTACAGCAAGTGGACCCAACATGTAAATTATGAAGACAATAAATACAAAAAGGCTCTTCCAGCAAATTTAAGGAGAACAATTATAGAGGAAGTGAAATGCAATGTTAAAGCTACCAGTCTTCATATGAAACCGTGAGAGACAGCATCAATAGCCTTTTGAGGCATACAAGGGCTCTTCCCTGGAGGTCAATATCTTTTTGTCAAACTGAATAGAGAAAAGTAGTCAATAAATCATTTAATAACAACCCACTGCAAAAGCCTAAAAAGGAAATATGAAAAACAGCACATCATGGAAAATGTTTTGTGTTCTTATTATCTATTTCCCTTTCATATGCAAATATTTAATATATTTGTTACACCAGATTCTGATTACATATTAGCAAACAAATTAACCTACTGTAAAGTAGATTCTCTGTGGACAAATTCAATGTATATAAGCATTTTTTTCTGTTAAATTAATTTTCGAGTAGCAAATAATGTAAGGCTTTTAATACACCGCTGGTTCACTCATTGGAGAAAGAAAATACACATAAAATTTTAACATTTCCATTGTAATATGAATGATCACATCGAAATACATCAATGAATGTATAATGATGTTAGGTTTTGGTTGGAAGAAAATATTATTCAAAGCTATCATGTTTGGAAAAATGGGTGACCTCATATTTATAGGCAAACTGCTGGCAAAATAGAGAACAGGCGTAATTGTTCCTACTATACATCATATTTTTAACACATCTGTGGCGTATTACTTATGGAAGTATGCTAAAATAAACCAGGAGTCATAGATAGCTTTTGCTAAAAGCTTTTTTTAATTATTTTCACCGAAACCTCATTCTTTATTTCTTTCCTTTCCTGAAGTACTTATGAAAATGTGAACAGCTGCACACATTTTTTCATTACAAATTATCGTAGACATAAACCACTCGATGAAGCTGACTTAAATTGAATCTCACAGATATGATTTCCCTGGAGAATAAGCTTTACCAGCAATACCTTTATATTCTTCCAGTGATGATACTGTACCCTTATTATGCTGCATACAGTATGCCTAAAGACCTAGAGATCTTATTGTTGTCTTATCTATCAGTTGCGATTCTAAGTCCAAGAGCTCAACTAATTCAAAATTGTCAGGGGATCACTACTATGAGAATTAATTATAAATCATGAAGATTCACTGGATAATGTTTTCAGCCTGAAGAATCTAATGCACCTACTGTACTATAGCATTAGAATATTTTCTAAAGTTGAGATGTAAAAAATGTATTAGGCAAAATAAGTGTTGTGCCTAAGTTATCCTCTTTTGTGTGAAAGTTTTCTGTAGTAACGTCATGATATGAAATCCTTTACTGTAGGTCAAAAAGGCAAATGAATGGTACAGTAGATCCATTGTTTTGAATAACAAAATTACAATTGACATAAAATGAGTAGTGAAGTGAATGAGGCCTACATATTTTCTATTTCTGCAAGCTTTGAGATACAATAAAGAGGCATGCAATTATGTTTTGGAGGATACCTATAATGGTCATCATAGAAAAAGTATGGTGTTATAGATAGCACTCCAGATGTAAAGAGAAAATGAAAAATAAAGTAAGTAAGGTGCAAGAGAACAAGGGAGGGACCCTGAGCCTTCCCAGTACTAATACAAGGAAAAGGTAGGTGTTCCCAGCACTCAATTAAAGTAGTAAATGATATTTCAACATTGAGTTGTATCAAAAAAATATGAATTATATTGACAATGAAACAATTTAAGAATAACTATACATAGACAGATACGGTGTGAATACACATATCTAGGAAAAATGATATACCAATACATGTAAGCCTAACTGGCACATGGGGAGGGAGGTGAATGGGACAAAGGGGAAACAACATAAGGGGGGTTAGGAAAAAACAAAGGGTAAACAAAATCCAAAAAAGGGCAATTCTAGGAAGTTCATGTGGTGGAAAAAGTGGGGCAACGTTTTGGGGTTCAATGCCCCTTCCTCAGGCCTGTTCCCACAGCACCTCAAAGAGGGACACGTGGTATTTCCCTGTGACCCAAACTACAAAGTTCTCCCTCCGTAAAAAAAGGGAAACTGCACTGGGATGATCTTAATAGATTCTATCAAGCATAATAATCACTGTAACAGGGAACAACACCCCATTCAAACCAGATAGCATGAATAGCCTTGAGGGGAGATCAAAATAAGGCTTCTATGATAACAATTACCCTCTATGCAGAAGGTATAGTGTTAAGTAAACAGTTAATGGGTATAGTCAGTCTAATACCACAAGTAAGCTTTTGCTTCATATACTGGAAAAACACAAAAGCCATACAGTACGTTACAGGAGCAGAGTTGTCAGTCTTTCTTGAGCAGCTGCCAAGCTGACCCGTCTGTGGTGCCTGATGGGGCCGTGTGGAAATTTCTAACGCAGCTCGAACGGATCGCTCCCCCGCAGGGATCGGACAGATAAGTGTTTAGGGTCCTCTTTCCCTATGTCTATCTCTACTTCCCCCCCCTCTCTCCCCCCTCTGTGTGTAGGAGTATGTTTTTGAGGGATAGGGCGTACGGGAGAGAGTGAGCATCCTACTAGGTAGCATCTATTTGTGGTTCACCACAGCAGGATCAGCACAGTTCTAGTGTATAGGGACCTGTATTTTCTCTCCCTCCCCCTGTGCATAGGGTATTCTGAGGGTCAGTGTGTGTGGGGATCCTACTATGGTACCCCCGCCTGCCCTCCCCTCCTGCCTATAGATGAATTCACTAACATGACTATCCTTCAGAGACACTGTTGGGTATTAACCCACACGCCAATTTATTGCTGGTATCATACATCTCTTCATGACATTAGCACATTTGCTATCATTTAATAGTTTTTTTAGTTGTTCTCACTATATCAGTTTTTATTAAGGTCCAGAAATTGCATTTTAGTGTTCTTGTTTTTAAACACCTGAAATTGACACGGTAGCACAGTAGCACAGTACCATACAGGCAGTCCTCAGTTATCCGACACAATGCGTTACTCAAAATGGCGTTGGATAGCAAAACGTCTTAAAGCGAAACACGTTTTCCCATAGGAACACTGTTTAAATGAAAGGTTCCGTTCCTGAAGGCATTTTTAACACTAAAATACACCAAATATTTTACGCAGGCAATAAGATATGCAGCGCACACAAATTATATAGTGTATAAACTGTATTATATATATAATATAACATAATATATAATATAATAATATAATATATTATATAGTATAATATTTTATAATATATATATATATATATTATATACACATAAACAACTTTGCAAAGCATCGTAAGAGCGTTGGATAAGCCGTTTTAGCGTTGTAAAAATGAATATAGGTATGCATTGCATAGCGTTTGATAAGCCATTCGTTGTAAAACGAGGACTGCCTGTACACATTGCAATTCATTCATTTCATTGCAACCAAAGAAACAGAATACATGAAATTAAAACAAAGCATCCGTGATAAGCGCGGGTGCATGCAGCGATTGGCCGCATTCATGCCACGTAGAGTACAGCAGAGCACACGAAATCGGCGTTGTGATTTGTTCGAATAACGGCCGCTGCAGCTGTAAAGTAGATCACATTATTTAAAGTATAAGTATGCAATGTATATACTGAATTGAGGATGTCTACAGCTACAAATGTAGCAAGACTTATTGTTCTTGTTGCCATGATTTTAACTGTTCCAGTGCGGCTATACTGTTGCTGCACTGCGGTCTACAGTTCTCACGGCCCCCAGAACAGTAAACTTCTGGAAGGATTAACTCTGCAGGGTTCCATGCAGTGTTAATCCTTTTGGGACTCTGCATGGAGATAATAGCAGTAATCACCTTCGAGATGAGCTCCATCGCTCTGTCTGAAGCCGTGTCCTTGCAGCACCAAAGGTAAGATGCAAGGTTGTATTTCCTTCCCTTGGATGATGTAGATGCACTCTATTGGTCTCTACATATGATGAGGGGAAACTATATACAGTAGCTATATTTGGATATCTACATCATCATGGGGCAGGACAGTACACATAACTTTCCAGCCCCTTGATGATGTAGATGACCAAATATACAGTAGCTATACGGTAGCTTCCCCATCATGATGTAGAAACCCATAAAAGGGCATCTACATCATCCAGAGGGATTGAAATACAGCCCAGTATCTTACCTTCAGTGCAGCGGAGACACGGTTGCAGGTGGAGAGATGGCTGCAGGCGGCTGTGCAGCTCATCTATAAGGTAAGTACCAATATTCTCTCCATGCAGATAGCTCATCAATTGACAGATTAACGCTGCAGTGGTCCCATTCAAAGCACAAACCCCTGCAATGTTAATCCTTCTGGGCAGCAAATTTTTCTATTCTTGTGGCCACGGAGGGGCCATGATCTGGATGCTATCAGACACTGGTTTTCTGCATTTTTCTCCGCAGTCCCAACAACAGTAAGCCTTGCTACATCTGTAGGGGAAAGTTAGTGTTATTCATTTTCCATTAAAAAAAAAAAGAAAAAAGATACTGCATACTGCAGTTGTTACTGACTATTAACAAAATGTACATACATCAAGGTTACACTATGTAAAAATAACGGACCAACATTTACGACCCCCGATTGGGTTAATTAATTAATCATCATACATTTTCTCCATAAACAGATGTAGCAAACTAATTTTTTTCGGTACCTTGACAAGGCGGGAGATTCAACTTGCGGGAAAACTTGTCCTGCATAGCACCCATACAGAATACTAAAGTTAATTTCATACGCGAAGCAGCTAAAATAATGTGGGTGACTTTTCCCAGCTAAACAACACCCTACTTATTACTGAATTGTATCGCTACATAAACATATAATATCATGATGTACATTGCTTCAAACAAATTGAACTACAGGCTAAGATTTAGCATCCCTGTCTAGGAAAAAATATAGAGATATAAATCTCTACCAGTAGTCTCTAGTTACTTAAATCTCAATAAATAATTTCACCTAGCTATTGTACTTCACTCACAGGAAGTTGAAATCAGAATTAAAGGAATTAAACTCTGACATGAAAAATTATTCTAGTTTCAAAGCTTTGTTGCAACATACATTATGCAATAGAATGAGTGCTATACACTGGTTGATTTATTCTTTGAATTTAATAACCCAGTGGTTGTGGGATCAGTTTCTTGCATACATCTCAACCTTCCGTCAACATATGGGATGAGTGCTCCAAACAAAAACAATACTTGATTTATGCCACAAGTTAAAAATAAAATCTTACCAATAATTATGTACTGTACTGACTAAATATTAACAAAAACACATTTTGTATATAGGCTCTATCCATTTCTCTGATAAAGATACAGGCAGGTAACTATGAATCTCTCTATTAGAGAATGCTAAATGTTTTCAGTTTACAAATAAAATATAAATATAGTTTTGTAAATACATTGCCTTCCTATTTGTAAATAAACTGTAAAGTCCACACATTTGTCATTAGTATATTATTATTATTGTTAATTTATAAAATGCCAACATATTCCCGTAGTGCAGAACAATAAGGTTGGATGGCGAAAAATTATTAAAAAAAACATTAACATACATTGTAACATTGGAGGGCCCTGTCCCAAGGAGCTTAAAATCTATAAGGAAGGGTAAGTGGGGATTGTATGAGCAGCTGTAACATCCGCAAATGACAGCAAACTGCTGACACCATTTGGCTGCCCGTTTGGGGGACTCAGGAATTATCATCTCCAATAGAGTCTGTGGTAAAGTGATATCACCTGCACAGCAAGCAGATACAGAGATGCAGGGGGTGTTGACAAATTCCAGGGGGCCTATTCTAGTAGCTTCGATACTTTTGCTGCTACATTGCAAGGTTTGACATTTTCCCGCCGAATGGTTTGTCATTTGAGTTATCCCGTTATTCAGAAAGAATCTAAAACCCTCTCAAACCGTGAAGTAGGAAAATGCCATAAATGCTCTGCGTAGAATAAAAGTAAATTTAGCTTTTTTCTAAGTTCTGCCCTGTACATTCTGATGGCAGAGCTGCATATAGAGCTGCACAGAGAGATCCGCCTCTCCCTGCACAGCTCTTGTAGGCAATCGCAGTGTTTTTATAAAAAGTTGAATACTAGTGTGCGTGAGCAGGGGGTCTCCGGAGCATTACCGCATTAGTGTCAGGTCCAGGGACCCTCTGCTTCCGGAGTTACAGGCCCTGATATGGGGTGCCGCTATCTCCTATGCATTTAAATGTCCTGGGCACGTGATGCAGGACATTTAAACATTGCATGGGAAACCGGCACCCCATAACGGGGCCTGAAACTTGGGAAGCAGGATGTCCCCAGACCTGAAAACAACCCAGTTCTGCTCCGGAGAACCCTGCACATGCACACTAGTATTCAAATTTTAATTAAAAAGCTTTATTACCTTAGCGGCAAGCCACTAAGGCAATGAAGTGGTTAAACCTGAATAGCTTGTTTATTGGGGCAGAGGGGGTGGATGAAGGGGGTAGTTGCCCTAAGGTGGGTAGTTAAGCCTGCTGGGAAGGTAGCGGGATGAGTTAACCCCTTCACTAACATAGCAATGGGAACCAATATGGTAATGAAGGGGTTCACCACTCCCGCTACCCACCCGGTGGGCCTAACACCCACTCTTGGGGCAACTACCCTTTCACCAAATCCCTCTACCCCCAAGAAACATTAAAAAAACCAAATTATGGTGCAGTATATCAGTCAATGCAGATATAAAACCATGCAACATATAACATTAACAACACAATACAAACATGACACACTAGACAAACTAACATTAACACAAGCCAGACTATAAATTAATGAAAAGCTATTTATTAACAACTAATTGCAGGGTTCTGTGGTATGCAGACATCAATCCGAGGGTGGGGGGTAAAATCGTTGCCCTACTCACACGATTAAGAAGTTTTCAAGCAGTGAGGATAAAGAAACAGCCTTGGGTAGTCTCAAGATGGCGACCGGAGTCTTCTTACTGGCGTCCCACATGACGGGGATGCAGTGTGGAGCCGCACGGGCCGCAGGAGCTGTACCATTTCCAACTTGCGGGACACGGCTTGGCAGCCCAGTCGATGGTCAATCACTGTATACAGTGATGTGACATCAGCTGTAACTAGTATATATCCAGGCGCCTGGATATATACTAGTTACAGCTGATGTCACATCACTGTATACAGGGATTGACCATCGACTGGGCTGCCAAGCCGTGTCCCGCAAGTTGGAAAGGCTGCCAAGCCGTGTCCCGCAAGTTGGAAACAACGGAACATTTTGCACTTAATAAAAATAATTTTTTGGTGGATGGTATAAAGTTTATTTTAACGCACAATTATTTCACTTTTAATGCGAATTATTATATCCAGAAATGTGGCACCGCCATGGGCACGAGGTTTGCTCCTAGTTATGCCAATTTATTCATGGACAGTTGGGAGGAGGAGTTCATTTGGAACAACTGTCCACTAGGGGCAAATCTCGTTCTCTGGCGGCGCTACATTGACGATGTGTTTTATGTCTGGTCAGGCAGCCAAACTTCACTTGATGTTTTTTGCACTTATCTCAATCACAATCACCATAATCTTAAATTCACCTGTAATTCTAGTTTGGAGCACATTGATTTCCTGGATCTTCACATTTATATTAGAGAAAATAAAATACACACTAAGACATTTTTCAAGCCAGTACAGGCCAACAATTATGTGCGCGCAGACAGCCAACACAACCCACAATGGCTGCGGAACATTCCGAAAGGTCAGCTGGTGCGTCTTAAACGCAACTGCACTGATGATGAAACTTTTAAGACACAGGCTAAAGATTTAAAAGATAAATTCATTATGAGAAAATATCCAGAGGATCTCATTCGATATGAGGGCTTTTGACCAAGTTAATAACCTACCAAGGGACACTTTATTCAAATACAAAAATAAAGAAAAAGATACGGTGGAGAGAAGCACTAAACAAATTGCATTTATAACACAGTACAATGAGATGGCCCCAAAAATCAAACAGATTCTGAATAAATATTGGCCTATTTTACTTAAGGATGAAGTGTTGGTAGACATCCTTCCTAAAAAACCTAATATAATATTCACCAAGGCCAATAATTTAAAATCTAAATTAGCTCCCAGCTGTCCCATTAAACAGCATAAACAGAAACAAATATGGAGTCTAAAGGGTTTCTTTACTTGTGCCAAGTGTGTGGCCTGTTCCCTTGGCAGAACTGGGAGTACAGGCCCTGATATGGTGGCGCACTATCCTCTATTTCCTAGGTTAAATGTCGCTGGCCACGTGATGCAGGACTTTAAACATTGCAGGTAAACCGGACACCCCCATCACGGTCCGAACTTGGGACGCAGATGCCCCAACCTGAAAACAACCAGTATTCCGCTCACGTGACCCCTGCACATGGCACACTAGTATTCAAATTTTAATTAAAAAGTCTTTATTACCTTAGCGGCAAGCCACTAAGACATGAGAGTGGTTAAACCTGAATAGCTTGTTTAATTGGGGGCAGAGAGGGGGTGGATGAAGGTGTAGTTGGCCCTAAGGTGGGTTAGTTAACCTTCTGGGAAGGTATGCGGGTAGTTAACCCCTTCCCTAATCATAGCAATGGAACCAATAGGTAATGAAAGGTTTCACCACTCCCCTACCCACCCGTGGCCTAACACCCACTCTTTGGGGCAACTACCCTTTCACCAAATCCCTCTACCCCCCAAGAACATTAAAAAAACCAAATTATTGGTTCAGTATATCGTCAATGCATATAAAAACCATAACATATAACATTAACACACAATACAAACATACACACTAGACACCTAACATTAACCAAGCCAGACTATAAATTAAAAAGCTATTTATTAACAACTATTGCAGGTTCGTGGTATCAGACATCAATCCGAGGTGGGGGTAAAATCGTTGCCCTACCCACGATATAAGTTTTCAAGCAGTGAGTTAAAGACACCTCTTGGGTAGTCTCAAGATGGCGACGGATTCTTCTTACTGGCGTCCCACATGACGGGGATGCAGTGTTGGAGCCGCACGGGCCGCAGGAGCTGTACCACCAAACGGACGTGACGTCACGCTCCTTCCTCCTTCTGCCGAAGTCTTGTCCTCTTGTTATTCTCGTCCCCCACAACACAAATCAGGATACTAGGCTGCTACTACCGGGAACACAACTCCAACTCTAAATGAGTAATTCCAACGCTTTTCATGCGCATGCCGCGCACTTTCTCAAGGGATGTCACTGCCCCTAAGTCTGTTTTAAATACCCATGGTCCGCTTCTGATTGATCAAACATTATTACACATTAACCATGGTATGAATTAACCACATGAGTACCAGAATGGGGTAGCTCACTACAAACCTGGCTAACATACATATTACATAAAATCACACCCTACACACATTAAAACATATAAAAGTTACTAAAAAGTCTAAAAATATAAATAATGAATGAAGCTTACAGAACAGAAAATGAATATAAAAAGGCCTTCAATTCAAATCTATATTTAACCCCTTCGGTAGAGTTTTTCAATTCATAAATCCATTATGCTCACACATACTGGCATGATTGATTCTACTCCCACCTCGAGGGTTAGCCTGTACCTCCTCAATGGCTTGACACCGTAAACCTATGGGGTTCTTATTGTGATATAAAAGAAAATGGTTGAGACACTGTGTGTGACCAGTCCCTTTTTTATATTGTGAGACATGCTCGTAAATACGTCTCTGAAAGTCCTCCCAGTTCTGCCAACATATTGCAAGCACAAGGGCATTGCAGCAAATAAATAACAAATGTTGAATGGCAGTTAATGAATGTTTTAATTGGGTAGCTCTTGAGTGTAACTGTAGATGTAAACTGTCTAGCATTTATGCCAAAGAACAGGCCCACACACTTGGCACAAGTAAAGAACCCTTTAGACTCCTTTTGTTTCTGTTTATCTGTTTAATGGGACAGCTGGGAGCTAATTTATAATTTTAATTATTGGCCTTGGTGAATATTATATTAGGTTTTTTAGGAAGATGTCTACCAACACTTCATCCTTAAGTAAATAGGCCAATTTTATTCAGAATCTGTTTGATTTTTGGGCCATCTCATTGTACTGTGTTATAAATGCAATTTGTTTATTGCTTCTCTCCACCGTATCTTTTTCTTTATTTTTGTATTTGAATAAAATGTCCCCTTGGTAGGTTATTAACTTGGTCAAAAGCCCTATCGATGAGACCTCTGGATATTTTCTACATAATGAATTTCTTTTAAATCTTTAGCCTGTGTCTTAAAAGTCTCATCATCAGTGCAGTTGCGTTTAAACGCACCCAGCTGACCTTTCGGAATGTTCCGCAGCCCATTGTGGGTTGTGTTGGCTGTCTGCGCGCACATATTGTTGCCCTGTACTGGCTTGAAAAATGTCTTAGTGTGTATTTTATTTTCTCTAATATAAATGTGAAGACCAGGAAATCAATGTGCTCCAAACTAGAATTACGTTGATTTAAGATTATGTTGATTGTGATTGAGATAAGTGCAAAAAACATCAAGTGAAGTTTGGCTGCCTAACCAGACATAAAACAACATCGTCAATGTAGCGCCGCCAGAGAACGAGATTTGCCCTAGTGGACAGTTGTTCCAATGAACTCCTCCTCCCAACTGTCCATGAAATAAATTGGCATAACTAGGAGCAAACCTCGTGCCCATGGCGGTGCCCATTTCTGGATATAATAATTCGCATTAAAAGTGAAATAATTGTGCGTTAAAATAAACTTTATACCATCCACCAAAAAATTTTTTTATTAATGCAAAATGTTCCGTTGTTTTCCAACTTGCGGACCGGCTTGGCAGCCCGTCGATGGTCAAATCACTGTATACAGTGAATGTTACATCAGCTGTAACTAGTATATAATCCAGGCTGCACTGGAGAGATCTTCTAAAATTGTAATACATGTGTCGTGTCTCGCAGTAGGTACCGGACATTTGTGACAATTGGTTGAAGGTGATAATCAATAAATTGGGATAAATTAGAAGTGAGATGAAATCCCCTAAATAATAGTCTCCCAGGTGGTGCTGTCAAATTTTTGTGTATTTTAGGTATAAAGTAAAATAAAGTGTACGTGGAAACTGTATGGATAAAAAATTAATCATCCTCACATATAGCCCCCAGTTTCCTCCAAGCAGTGGCCAACAAAATCGCCTAATTCGGCCTTGAACTGAACCAAAGGGTCACCTGTGAGGGAGGTATGTTGTCTCTTAACCCAATAATTAATTGGCGATTTTGTTGGCCACTGGCTTGGAAACTGGGCTATACACTGGCGACACACTTTATTCGCCAGTGCGCCAGATCCGCAGCCGGGAGATTTCCCGGCTTGCTAGTGGCCGCCCCTCTGCGTGCCGCGCGTCATAGACGCGCGGTCACGCGTCATCGGGAGCCTGCGCCCCCTGCACGCGTGTCAGGGCCCCCGAGGAGCCCTGGTGTCCCCGCGCTCGCGGGACACGCGCAGGGGTTCCGGGGACCCGGCGGACCGGCAGCGAGTGAGATAGCGCCCCGATGTAGGGCGCTCTTCCGCTTCTTCGCGCGCGCCGCACCCCTCCCCTGGGCCGCGGCGCCAGGCTACTCTTGCTGCGGCACAGAACGCACATGCTCGATAAACTGTGCCGCAGCAGTATGTGAGGATTGAATTTAATTTTTTATCCTACAGTTTTCCAGCGTACACCTTTATTTTACTTTATACCTAAAATCACAAAAATTTGACAGCACCACCTGGAGACCTATTAGTTTCGGGTATTTCACTCCCTCACTTCTAATTTATCCCAATTTATTGATTATCACCTTCAACCAATTGTCACAAATGTCCGTTCCTACTGCGAGACACGACACATCTATTACACAATTTTAGAAGATCTCCAGTGCAGCCTGGATATAACTAGTTACAGCCTGATGTCACATCACTTGTATACAGGGATTGACCATCCCTGGCTGCCAAGCCGTGTCCCGCAAGTTGGAAACAACGGAACTTTTGCACTTACATAAAATAATTTTTTGGTGGATGGTATAAAGTTTATTTTAACGCACAATTATTTCACTTTGAATGCGAATTATTATATCCAGAAATTTGGCACCGCCATGGGCACGAGGTTTGCTCCTAGTTATGCCAATTTATTCATGGACAGTTGGAGGAGGAGTTCATTTGGAACAACTGTTCCACTAGGGCAAATCTCGTTCTCTGGCGGCGCTACATTGACGATGTGTTTTTTGTCTGGTCAGGCAGCCAAACTTCACTTGATGTTTTTTGCACTTATCTCAATCACAATCACCATAATCTTAATTCACCCTGTAATTCTAGTTTGAGCACATTGATTCCTGGATCTTCACATTTATATTGAGAAAATAAAATACACACTAAGACATTTAAGCCAGTACATGCCAACAATTATTGTCGCGCAGACCAGCCAACACAACCCACAATGCTGCGGAACATTCCGAAGGGTCTCTGGTGCGTCTTAAACGCAACTGCACTGATGATGAACTTTAAGACACAGGCTAAAGATTTAAAAGATAAATTCATTATGAGAAAATATCCAGAGGATCTCATCGATAGGGCTTTTGACCAAGTTAAATAACCTACCAAGGACACTTTATTCAAATACAAAAAATAAAAAAAGATGCGTGGAAAGCACTAAACAAGATTGCATTTATAGAACTACAGTACAAGAAGGCGCGTGGGAGTGGGGAAATAGACCGTGCTCACAAAAATCAAACAGATTCTGAGTCAAATATTGGCCTATTTTCACTTAAGGATGAAAGTGTGTGTAGACATTCTTCCTACACAACCTAATATAATTCACCAAGGCCAATAATTTAAAATCTAATTAGCTCCCAGCTTCCCAATTAAACAGCATAAACATAAACAAATATGAGTCTAGGGGTTTCTTTAGTTGTGCCAACGTGTGTGGCCTGTTCCTTTGGCATAAATGCCTAACAGTTTCATCTACAGTTTACCTCCAAGAGCTTACCCAATTAAAACATTCTTAACTGCCATTCAACATTTGTTATTTATTGGNATTTGCTGCAATGCCCTTGTGGCTTGCAATATGTTGGCAGAACTGGGAGGACTTTTCAGAGACGTATTTACGAGCATGTCTACAATATAAAAAAGGGACTGGTCACACACAGTGTCTCACACCATTTTCTTTTATATCACAATAAGAACCCCATAGGTTTACGGTGTCAAGCCATTGAGGAGGTACAGGCTAACCCACGAGGTGGGAGTAGACTCAATCATGCCAGTATGCGTGAAGCATACTGGATCTATGAATTGAAAACACTCTCACCGAAGGGGTTAAATATAGATTTTGAATTGAAGGCCTTTTTATAACTCATTTTTTGTTCTTGTAAGCTTCATTCATTATTTATATTTTTAGACTTTTTAGTAACTTTTATATGTTTTTAATGTTGTGTAGGTTTGTGATCTTTATGTATATATGTATGTTAGCCAGGCTTTGTAGCTAGCTACCCCTATTCTGGTACTCATGTGGTTAATCATAACCATGTTTAATTGTTTAATTAATTGTTTGATCAATCAGAAGCATGGACCATGGGTATTTAAACCAGCCAGACTTAGGGGCAGTGACATCCCTTGAGAAAGTGCGCGCATGCGCATGAAATGCGTTGGGAATTACTCATTTTAGAGTTGGAGTTGTGGTTCCCGGTAGTAGCAGCCTAGTATCCTGATTTGTGTTGTGGGGGACGAGAATAACAAGAGGACAAGACTTCGGCAGAAGGAGGAAGGAGCGTGACGTCACGTCCGTTTGGTGGTACAGCTCCTGCGGCCCGTGCGGCTCCACACTGCATCCCCGTCA
>WSYH01002846.1:0-77593 GCA_036426205.1 Ascaphus truei | reverse complement strand
ATCATGAGTTTCTCCCGCTTCAAGCACTGCCCTGAGTGGTGGAGGTAGGTCACAGGGGCGGTGCCTGCTGAGATCATAAAAGAGCAGTGCAGTTCCTATTTAGTGTCTGTTCTGTCAGTCTGACAGTAGTGATAGTGAGTTAGGAGGAGAGGAGTGATCAGCTCATGAGTAGAGATCTAGCTACAGTTAGTGAGGTGGAACCAAATACCTCTCACCCTGCGTAGGGGGTGAGGGAAGAGTTAGCCCCACTCTGGATGCCTTTGGTCCAGAGTGGTGGCAGGAAACATCACAAGGGAGAACAGTTTGTGGCCCGTGTATCAACTGTACCTGGCTGCTGCTGCTGCCCAAGAGAATAAAGAGACTGCTGCTTTAAAAGATAATCCTTGTGTGAGACTGGAATCTCTCATCCCTGTGGGGAATCTCTGTGGTAAGGATTCCACCCCGCATTCCTGGGGCTTATTATAGATGGAGGCGCTGCACCATTGAACCAGAACGAAGGCATCCACCCCAATAACCTGTACCTGTTATTCCCCATATCATCTCGGGAGACTCAGGCCCTCCTGTTGCCAGCAGGTATGCACCACACACAGACACCTAGCCAGACCCCAGAACACCTTAGGGGACCCGATCTGCGATTATGGGGGGAAGATGGGCTAGACACTATTATAATCGGCACACCCACAATACAATATCCCCACACACAATGTCCAACACCCGGCATGGTTCCCCCCCAAAGTACTGAGGGTGCTCTAGGCACCTTAACACCAGTGTCCATAGACCAGTCCCACCCAAAGTGTGAGATAGCGCTACCCCTATGTGTCTCGTTGATGCACTTTAATACCTCCCTCGGCACTCCTCTACCCAGGTGTCACTGTCGGGCAAGGGATCAAGTCAGGTCCCACGATGTGGGGCCTATGACAAATCCCCTCACTCCTTATGTGTCCAAATATACCGCGTGGGGCGAGCTCTAGCTGGAGTGTCTCACCGTTAGAGTCTATGGGCCTACGGCTTGGTTCCATCTGCAGGGCACCGGATGGCTGTTCAGTCACCGGTAGAATCCTATCACTGGGTACTAGTGGGAAGTGTCCCTATATGGGGCCTTCTCTATAATACACAAGTTAGAGAGGGACTACGTGCCTAGCTGGGGCCTACGGGGCAATACTAGGCCTAGTCCAAAGAAGCACTGCTCCCTGGACACTACCTGCTCCGTTGCCTCCTCTTGCTGGACTGACGCGCAGTCTGTTTCTGCGCCAAACATCAATGCCTGCCTTCTAGAGCAGGGGTGTAATGCCTGTATGCCCACAGACCTGGCCAGTCCGCAGTACTAAGGTGGGTAAGGTTATAACACGCACCCACAGCAGTGAGGGCATGCCCGGAGTGTGGTAATGCGTTGCTGGGCCTGTTGAGAAATTGTTAACATATACTTGCAATGTCCAGGATGCCAGAGTTTTGATTGTAATGTCCGTGTGCCAGAGTTCAGGGATTATAGAGAGCAGCGTGGTGATGTCCGTAAGCCAGTGTTCAAGGATTGGAGAAGGCAGCGTAGTCGTATCCGAATGCAGGGTTCAAGGGCAGGAGAAAGCAGAGTAGTCCAATTCAAAGCAGAGTTCAAGTCAGGGAGATCCAAAGGTAAACAGGGACAGGAACCAGCGCTGAAACAGATAGGAGAGCTGAGCATAGAGACTACACACACAGGGGTCACAAGAAGCTATGCAGAGCAATGAGCTAGAGGACAGACAGGGATTATAAAGGAGGGAGCACCAATGGGAGAGGAAGGAGGAGCAGAGGGTTGAGTGAGAGGTTGCAGGGATAGGTCAGAAAGAGCAAGGGAGGAGACAGATGAAAAACACAGGGATATGGCTATGGGAGGCGGAGCCAGAGCTCTGGGAAGGCTTATATCTGGAGCATGTGCGCGCGCCCTCTGTAAGGGTTGGAGGCGCGCGCACAGTGTGTGCCAGGGAGCGCGAGGAGTGTCGCGCCGCGGGGGCGCTCGCCAAGGAAGGTTAGAGAGCATGAGAAGCGGCAGAAGGAGGTAATGTGGCAGGTGGGGGAATAGAGAGACGCCGTGAGCTGTGAGTGCCGCGGAGGGGATTGGGTGTTTGGAGGTGTGTGCGCACCATGCGGGGAACGCGCGTGACATCTGGACGCGCGTCCGGGCACGCCGCAGAGGAACGGGTGCGGGAAGAAGAAGGGACAGATGGATGAGCAGGCGAGGAGGGAAGGTCAGAGGCAGAGGGAGCAGGGGTAACGGGGACACATTGGGAAGCACGAATTTCCTGAACCGTCACAAGGGGTGAGCAAACTTTTTATGCCGAGCCCCCCTTTTTATCCATGAAATTTCTCGGGCCCCCCATGCCTGATGTAATCAAAATCACATTAAAAAAACCCTTATTAAACGGTATACAATGTAAATACAAATATGTCTAAGGCCGCGCATATAGTGCCCGCGACGGCGACGCTAGCGAAAGTTGTATTTCGCTTTGCGGTGGCGGCGTGGGTGACCAGGCCATTAATTGGTTCAGGGGCTGTCACATAGGGCGACAGCCCCTGAAAAATCAAATATTGCCGGCTTAAAAAAATTGTGTCGCCATGTCACGCTTACTATAAGCGCACGCGGCGGCAACAATGCATTTGTTTTCAGGCGACGTCGCGTCGCCGGCACTATAAGCGCAGCCTAAATACTTACATACTTCAACAGCTCGCTCTTGCAAAATTAGGCTGCGTCCACGCTGCCGCTGAGAGCGGTGACATCACCAACTCTCCAAACATGAACACAGGGTGTCCTGCATAATTTTGCAAGCACGAGCGGGGAAGTGTTTTTTTTTTATTATTTCTGTACGTTAATATTATGATTGATATAGTGGCAGCCTACCCTTTTACTTGCAGAGGATCGCAGCAAAGCAGGTTGCTAGCGGAGGAGAACAGGAACACAGTGCTATTGTAGGGCAGACACCGGAAGGAGGGGCGTTTGACATCACTGCGCTGGGGAGTGCTCCTCCCCCGTACCTCCGTATCACGTGGCCGCCACCTGCACTATTCTGTTTGGCCACCCGCGCACGCACATCTTTTTTGCCTGCGCACCCAGGTTTTGCCGCAAGCCCCTTGCCTAAATAATCTTGCACCTGGTCGCACCCCCCCCCTCCGTTTGTGCACCGCTGCATTCAATCACAACACCTACACAATCACAACACATACAACCAACACTCAATCACAACCAACACACAAACTCAATCACAACACACACACAGACAGACAACCAACAGGCACAGCACACACACACACACACACACACATACACACACAACACACACTCAATCACAACCAACACTGCACACACTCAATCACAGTCACAACACACACAACCAACACTCACATAATCACAACCAACACCCACACACACTCAATCACAACACACACAGACAGACAACCATCAGTCACAGCACACACACCACACACTCAATCACAACACACACACAACACACACTCAATCACAACCAACCCACACTCACTGCAGTCCTTATATATACACACACAATATATATCTTGTGAGTGCATTTCTTCACCCCCTCCCTTCCTTTTCAATATTAAATGTACTATTTTATGCTATGGGGCGTGCGCTCTCTCTTATTTTTCTCATATATATATATATATATATGAGAAACACAGCTGTGCTCAAAGCTGTGACCATGCAGCAAGCTTAAGCCTATACACTGAAGCCGAAATGTAGCAGATGTATAGTAACAATACTTCTAAGAGTTTGACCCTGTCTGCAATGCACCATGTTGTACTAGTTTACCTGGCATATCAATGTGTGTAATAACAGGTAGAACTAGTCCAAGATGTATCTTAACAGAAGTATTTCTAACAGTTTTAATTATCCTGCTTTACATAACCCGAACTACAGCTTTACTTTGTGCTTCTTCCTGAACTAATAAAACATGTAAGTAAATAGTGCCGTGGAATTACAGGTATATCATTTGAATGCCTCAGTGCCACGTAACAAAATGTATTAGATTTGCAAAAAGTAAATCAGACACTAAAAAAGTTAGGGTGCGTAAAAAATAAATCAAGTGTCAAACACCCTCCACCGTACAGTAAAGCTTATAGGGGTCCATGTTCAAATGGATAAGAAGTAATTACCCAGCATCCCTGGCTGCAGTGGATGCACTGTATGCTAAGCCAGGTGTGCACGGATTTTTTTTGGGGGGGGGACGCACCGGTTGCAGAGGCCCCGCCCCCTCTCTAAGGCATTTCAATTAAATGCTGGGGGATCGCGCGACACCTCTGTAACATACTTACCGGGATTCAGAAGCCTTGTAGTGCCGCGTCGCCATGGCAGCACGGCATCAAATGACGCCGAGGAGCCATGTGACATGATGTCACATGACCCCGTGGAGTCATTTGACGCCCGTCGCCATGGCATCATTCGCGGCATCATTTGTCGCCAGTAAAAAAGTAAGGGGGGTGCGAGCACCTGGGGGAGCAGGCGGGGCGGAGCAGCTCCCTGTGCTAAGCGATAGTAGGGAAATACAGGGTTGCAGACATGCAAAGGCACCACAGACAATAAGTAAATGTAAGCAAGAATGTGACATTTTACATTTCTGGTTCATAATGTAGGATATTCTTAATAGCCATTGAATTTGAAAGCCAACTGCTTATCTGACAATTTGTCTTGGATGAGAACGCAATACCTTGACCCCAGGTAAGGCCTCGGGCCTTCTTCTTACACGCTCTGCTCCTTCAAAAGGTGCAGTTCCACATTGTCCCCCACAACATTAAACTACATAGTGAGAGCCCATGACTAGAGTTACAACCGAGCCCCTCCCCCCTGTGTAGGCGGTCTTGCGAGTGCCCCCCATTTTACAACTCGCCCCCTATATTACCCCCCACTCTCACTCAATCCCCCCTCCTCATACTCATTCCCTCCTCACAAAATATATACCACCCCTCCCCACCACCCAAATACACAAATACATATAAACCTCACCTACCCCCAAAATACATAAATCACCCCCCAAATACATACAACCCCATCCACCCCCCAAACATATACAAAAAAAACTACCCCTCAAATACATACAAACCCCCCTCATCCTCCAAATACATACAACCCCCACCCCAGAAATACATACAGAAAAAACCCCACCCCCCAAATACATACAAAAAAAAGCCCCACGCCCCAAACACATTCAACCCGCCCCCACAATTAACACAAACTACCTACCTTGGGGATGGTCTAAGGCCTCTGGCTTGGCCCGGTAGCTGTGGGGGGGCCCCGACTGCCGGTCCTCTCATTGCTGCCGGGCCCCGGCTCTCCCCCAGCTGCGAGCCTCCCTCACTGACTGTACCACACCAAGCTTCTGACGCCAGCACGTGCCGAGCCTCTCTCCCATGCCGGTGCACGCCAGAAGCTGTGCACAGCTTGCTTCCGGCAGGCTCTGAAGTCAGAGAAGCCTGGCGTGCGCGGACGTCAGAAGCTCGGAGTGGGACAGTGTTGGTGTCAGTGAGGGAGGCCCGCAGCTGGGGGAGAGCAAGGGCCCGGCCCCAACTTGCAGCACTGGCCCACCGGCCGAACCCCCCGCAGCCTCCGTGCCTGGGACCATTGTCCCGGCTCTCCCCCCCCCTGTCGGCGGCCTTGGTCAGAGTAGAAGAGAAGGCATCCTTACTTATTTCTGCCATTAGTAGCCTCATGGAGTCAGAAATTTTATTTCTTGACCTAGTTCTGTTATTTAAGATCATTTAACTTTGTCAACAACTTAGGCTACACTTTTGACTTTCTTGCTCTCTGACCCAGGTAATATTATTGATACGATTGTACAGATAAATGCATACTGCCACTGATTTAAAAGTTGCTTTGAACGTGGCATTGCTATTTTAAGGATCAGTGGCTCCATGCATAACTTGATTAATGAGAAAACAAGAGTTAATGAACCATTACTAAAATTGCAATCAAATCGTACTGGGTGCAATCTAAAGGTGAAAGGCCTTTACAGTGCTGCGGTCATGTTGCTTTTTTGTAAAAATCCGCTACCTGCACTGACAAATAATATAATTCCATGCAGTTCTTTCATTCCGCCTTCCTACAAACTAACTGCATTAATTGGTAGACACATTTTCTTCCCTGCTTTCACCCTGTGAACAGTACAAGTACAAGTGGAATATACAAAGAGTTTAGAGAAGACTAGTTAACCTTCTCAACACTGAACGTCACTTGGCCGTGACCAGTTTATTTTACTGCCTGTTACGTGGTCACTCAGATCTATAATAAAAACAAAAGGGAATCGCATAACATCAGAATCATAGGGTTGGATAATACAAATCTTGGTTTATTGCTGTGTAAAATAGAATGTAATGTAATTGACTTTAAAGCAGTTGCGTCATTCAGCAAGTGCTATTGAAGCTGCAATAAAGTGAAGGGGCTCATCCATGTTACACATTCACGTGTTTCTGGGGTTTGAAAAGGTTAGTTAAGTAGGTTTTTAAATGTAGGCCTGAATGATACACAGTTAATGTCACAACACAACCTGGGAAAAGAAAGGCCCAGATGCACTAAGCTCCAGGAATTTAGGCCAAATAACGTTAGGTTGCTTAAATTTGTAGCGGGCGCTATTTTCCCTGAGTTTAACGCATATCCACACATGTAAATAATTAAATGCAAAGACAACAACAGTTGTTTATCTCATTAGCATAGGCTTATTGTCAGGTTAAATTAGCACGGCCTTGCGTTAGCTTCAAATAACACGGCTCCCGTAATGAGACAAAGAGATTTATTTTTGTAAAGTCCCAAATGTCTTATATACTTCCCCAAACACGCCTATATACAATACTCTCTCTATCTCTCTGTGCGATGTTAGAGGGAAAACACGTTTAGCACATGTATCCCCACCCCCTGTGTGATACGTGTCTACGTGTACGTGTGGTGCAATATCTGTGGCTCACAGGAGGTCCGCTGCAGGGAGCCTGGGGTGGATTCTGGAACAATCTTGGCCAGCGCCTCCACCTGTAACAGATCCTACTATGTGGAGTTGTCCGTTACAGGACCCATATACATATATAGGCATACGATCACACAATGAATACACAAGGTAACACAGAATAACAGTTTACTGATAGCAACTTCTATAAATTGGCTACTGGTTACAGCTACCCACTTGCCACACACGGCTGTAACCACCCACCAATGTTCCCCCACTCTGTCCACAGTCCCCACAATACCTTACTTACGAGGCCCTATGAGTGTCCACATTATAGCCCCCAACCCTTAGGCGTGATAAGCGCCGTCACTGTACAGTGTATTTTGGTGCACATGGAGAAGGTACCTGCTGGGTGTGTCCACACCCGGGCGCGCTGGCTTGGTCTTACGATGATGGGATCCACGGGCTCAGTACTGCAGCCCGAGAAGCCTCCGTCTCTAGTTGGATGGGTCCTGCGTGAATGGTACCACCTTAGAAGTGTCTTTGTACGGTGTCTGGTCCCAGACCACCGTTGAGCAGGAGACCGCTGTGTCCTGTCTTTGTCCCTTACTCACTATGGTACTACAGGGGGCCGTATCCCTATACTATGGGGCGGTCCCTGCAGCAACCACAAGCTGAGGGGAGTCGGGCCTAGTTGGGCCCTAGGGGGAATCTGGCCTAGTGCAGAGGGTCACTGACCCCTGCACACATACCTCTTACCCCAATCCTGTCCCAGCATCGACTGACTAGCATGGGCTGAGCGTGCGAAATGTATCTAACTGTGAGCAGGGGAATCCGGCCGTGCGATTGGCTCCCTAGCGTCATGTGGTTACATGCCCCTTTGCATTCTGGGGGCTGTAGTCCCTTGTGGAGCCTTGTACTGCTTCTGCGCATGCGCAAACTCTCTAATGGCCACCGTACTGAGCATCTCTATTGCGCATGCACAAACTTCCAAAATGTGCGGCGCCCTGAGTGTGCGGGCCGCCACGGATCCTCCGGAGCACCGGAGTGCTCCCTGCAACTAGCCCCCACCTTTGCAGCAAGCCGGCGGGTCCCTCGCTGACTCCGGCGGCACCCGCGCCAACCCCCACAGCGAGGGTAACGAGGTATAGATAGAGATGTACCCTCAGCCCCTAAGGGGGCTGAAGAGAGACATCAGGCCTCAAGTCTGACAACAGGCCTAGGTACCATCCAGAAGGTCTGGGACATGATACAGAAGCATGTATCCACTGTAATACCATCGGCAGTGGATGTGAATAAAGAGGACCCAGTTTTATATACCCCTGCCTAAGTCTACAGTCTATAGGATAGAAGAACAAAGTTCAGCAATAGTGCTCAAATGACCATAGAAAAACAGTTTATATAACATCCATAAGGTATTTCTTGATTGAAGAATGAAGATAAGACAGGCAAATCACAATTAAGTGAGTATATGGTATATAGGTGAGCGTAATGTATTTGACATATCTCTAGAGGTCCTAGGAGTGCTGTAACTGGAGAATGATTGGCTCCACTTCACCACACCTAATGAGGACAATGTCACACACGCTTGCAACCACCTTATAATACCTCCCAATATAATAAATGGTAGAACTCACATGAATAAAGCCTGTATTCTTCTTGTCTTTGGGGCGTGCATCCGTAATGGCAGTAGATCAGTAGAGATTCCGCACGATGCAGAGTAGCAGAGCACAGCCTTGCAATGATCAGGATCCTCAGCAGTAGAGTAAAAAACTTCTTTATTTAGACACCATGGTGCAGACAGGAATGGAGGGTAGCTCTTACGCGTTTCACGCCTGTGTGGCGCTTCCTCAGATAGTAGAAACAATATGCTGGGTCCCCCTTGATATAGCCCATCTGATTGCATTCAAAATTGTCAACAGCCGCGGCTCCCGTAACCGGAAGTGACGAAACCGGATATGGAAAACCGGATTTTCCGTTTCTACTCTCTGACGAAGCGTGTTGAAGAGTGTTGTTCCAAACTTGATTATGATCCTACATCAGGTTACCAGATAGAAATCAAGGGTATTCTACAGTTAGGCCTTAAGAACCTATGGATAAATGAGGAAGAGGTAAAAATTTTGACGATGAAAAATCCTAGGCCAGTGATTTATTTGCTAGCTAAAATTCACAAGGGCTTACATAACCCACCAGGTAGGCCGATTATTTCAGCAACAAATTCAATCAATCAACCTCTGACATTATATGACTTGACACCTTCTTACAACCACTGGTAATTAGACGCAGATCATATATTAGAGACACTGTTGAATTTTTGCAAAAAATATGAACCACACCATTGGAAGGGAAAGAAATCCTAATGGTAACAATGGACGTTACGAATTTATACACCATAATTCCACATGAGATGGCCTAAATATCATCAGACAGAAATTAGAGGAAACACATAAAAACAATTATATTATGCTTCTTCTTCATTTTATCCTTTACAAAAAAACTTCAAATTTGAAGAAACATTTTACCTACAAACCACAGGAACAGCAATGGGCAGTAATGTGGCACCATAGTACGCCAATCTTTTCATGGCTGATTTTGAGGAGAATTTTATTTTTCCAACTGAATATTACAAAAATATTCTATTGTTGATACATAGACGATCTATTTTTTTGTGGTAAGGCACATCTGATGAACTTACAAGGTTCTTTGACTACTTAGATGGATTAAACACAACCGTACGCTTCACTAAAAACTGGAGCAGTAGTCAAATTTCTTTCTGGATGTATTACTGACCAATCTAGATGGTATACTGCACCGTGATCTATACAGGAAACCTACAGATAGAAATGCAACATTGCACGCATCATGTTTCCACCCAGAGCGTCTCAAAAATATGCTACCATTCTCCCAAAAGATTAGGGCAACACGTATTGTTGACAGGTAGCCACAACTTGAAAAAACACTTAAGGAAATTGAGACACGTTTCACTGAAAGGGGACTTAAGAGATTGGTCATTGATATGGAATTTACTATTGTACCAAAAGATCCTGTTGACAAAAAAAGAAGATGACAGAATGACATTTGTCATCAAATTCACCACTGCCAGTGGTTTCCTTAAAAAGAGTGTAAAATCGCATTGGAAAGTCTTACAGACAGATGAGACATTGAACAAGATTTGTAAGGAGTTCCCCAGATTTGCGTAGAAAAGGGGTGAAAATCTTAAGGACATACTTATTAGAGCAGATAATAAAAATGATTATTCAAATCTGCATTTTTTAAGCACTCCTAAGACAGGATGTTTCAAATGCCATAGCTGCAGTTTATGCAATAGTCTTAACACAGGGGACCAATTCCATCACCAATTCCATCACCCTAGAAGTGGAAAGATGTTTAAAATCAAGGATCGCATAACATGCACCGCAACCAATATTGTATACATGATCAAAGGCCTCTGTGGCCTATGTTATATAGGGAAGACCAACAGGATGCTCAAAACAAGGTTTATCGAGCACAAAAGCAAAATAAGTCATCGTGCCGAGGAAACAGCTTTAATAAAACATTGCAATGATTTTAACCACACAATATCTTCATTAAAATGGATGGGTGTTAAACGTGTGCAAAAACTAAACCGCGGATAGAGAAGGACACATTATTACTACAGAGAGAGTCATATTGGATCTATACTCTTAACACGGTATACCCTAATGGACTAAATGATAATCTATCTCTAGGTTGTTTCCTTGAAGGAAGATAATTAAAACATGTTACTATCCACTTTTTAGTATTCCAGGTTGCTGCCACTGTTTGCTCATTTTATGGATACACACGTTGAAGGTTAGTTACGCTCTGGGATATGACAATGAGTAATTTACAAACAGTTATGCTTGAACTGCCTCTCAACAAAAAAACTTCCTTTTAATATATTTGTTTTAATAATAAATTTTCACTGGACACAGTTGGGTTGATGAAGACTGACAAGGACTGTTGATATCCACTTTGCTGATTTAGCTCTGTTTATGTTTTATGTGCTTGGATGAAAGGATCTCCGCCATTAAGATAACATTGTGCAGAGGGAAAGAGGAAACGCATGCGCGAACGACACAAGGGATTACCATGTTAACATCAACAAAGACTATTGTTTGCATCGAGGATTGTGCTGACGTCAGCCCCACCCTGTGGATGAAAACTGGGAACCATGATGACCGGAAAACCACGTGAAGGATGCTCGATGACGTCAGTCGACACGACGACTGCAAATGCCGAAGGGATTCAATGTGACACCGTGATGACATAAGATACATCCCGTGGAGGTTAGCTTGGATCCATGTTGAGGGATAGCAACGTTAAGAATGCGGGATGACATCACAATACGTGATGACGTCAAACATCGAGGAGATGACACGTGACGCTGTGAGTACCAATCACGGAAGAAGAGGAACAAAATTGAACTGTAGTTACATCAGCACAGGTGTAGAAGATCATGGATAATCAACAAGGGGCACTATGGGAAGGTGAGGGCTATAAGAAGGACGTTATCGGACATTAACAGTATGCCTTTTTTTCACTTGAGAAAGACCTATGGGTCAAACTGTTGTGTATTTGGCTGTAATAAATTAGATTAAGTAGCAGCTCTCTGAGACAAGGGCTGCTCTCTCCAGGGTCTCCTCTTACTCCTCTCTCGCTTCTCTGCATTTCCTGGATCCACCGACCTCTGAACCTTCACACTTATTGACTGTAATGTCACGTGTATCTATTTCAGACTACAACTCCCAGAAGCCCCTGCAGCTGCTCTCAGTCATTGGCTCATTGCCAGCAGCACACAACAGAGAGCAGCCAGTCAGGGTGCAGCATGCACAGCTGTATTCCAGGGGTGGCCAACCTGACTGGGAGGTGGAGCCACAATTACCTGCCTCATTTTCAAAGGGCCACAATAAGAAAGACATTCTAATTAATACTTGTATACACTGACACAGAGCATAAGCTGACCGTGTCAGTGTATTGTACCATCAGGGTTATGCTTTGTGTCAGTGTGTGTCTGGCTATACTGTGTAAATGCATAGTGAGGAGTATAACTTGACGCCACTATAAACTGACAGAGTATGAAGACAGCGGCACTATATACTGACACAAGGTATAACCTGACACAGAGTACATGTGGGGGGAGGGGCAGGGCAGAAGATAGGGTGACATGGGGATAGGAGAAGAGGTGTGACACATGGGAAGGGGGGGGACACATGTGGGGGAAGAGAAGGTGACACATGGGGGGGGAGATGAGAAGACATGGTGGCGGGGAGGAGGAGAAGACCATGGGGAAGGGGAGGGAGGAGAAGACACATGGGGAAGGGGGGAAGAAGGGTTGACAAATGGAGAGTGGGGGAAGAGAGGGTGACATGTGGAGGGAAACATGGGGAGGAGGGTGACATGGGAAGATGGGGCAGTGGAGGACAAGGGGGGATGGGGGATAGGAGCAGTTGGGGGAAACAAGGAGGTGACAGGAAGGATAAGGGGTGCACTGGGGTGATTGTCTCTACCTTGTTCTCCTGTATCCACAGCCAGAACCACGTGAATTTCTTAGCAGACAGGATGTATATTCACTGTACCCTGTGCTGCTTGGGAGCCCACTAGGGGTCGTTGGTCCATAAGAGCTCAGGAGAGGTGCTGGTTAGGGGCGCTCTGACTTCTCCTCATCCATGTTTCTATGGTCTCTCTGCAGTCAGAGCCATCCAGATTTTTTTTCCCCTTGAGGGGCCACACAAACCCAACTGAATGGCCACCACTGCTGTATTCTATCAAGGGGGTTACAATTGTATCCGTCTGTTTTAATGTGTTATTTTGTATGTTGTCAAACAATGAAAAAGACTAATCACAGCACCCAATTAAACTGATGTTGTAACAAAGGAGGGAGAGGGTGTATGATACCTTTTATTGGACCAACAAGTAGTTGATACAGGTATGTTACAAGCTTTCAAACTTCTCAGGGTCCTTGATCAATTGAAATACAATTAGAAAGATAGTCACTATCTGATAATGATAAATGAAATGTGATAGAGTTTCACATACAGCCCAAATAATAAGGAAGATAAGCAGCTCTCTAGTGACAAAATAAAAATCTGATTGATGACGGTTCCATGGTAGGTAAACAAAACTTTGGCATTTGCAAACCTGACTAAGATCAAATGATTTTTTCTTACTACTCTATGCTGTTTTCATTACTTATAGCTATGGCTGGTCCAGCTATCTCTCTACCTTCCCTGTCATGTAAGTTCTAGTAAGACACAGACAGTGACAGGCTGTCCTATGGGATTTTCCCCTCCTCATGCTGACTTCCTGAGTGACGGAAGTGGTGGTGCCTGTGCTGGGCCTTCCCTCTTTGAGCTGCAGGAAGGAAGTGCCTAAATTATAGTCTGAAAGACCCACCCCTAAGGGCATGAACTTCAGTTAGTGATTGGGGTTCCAGACAATCCCTTCATGGGATAGGAGCTCTGAGCTCTCCTCCCGGCTGAGAGTGAGACGTGCTCAGTCACTAACCTAATCCAGAGAGGCTTCACAATTACCTGCAGGCCAGTACCATGCAGAAGCCAGGGAGCTTATCAACTGAAGCATACACTGTACCAACACCAGCAGTGGCTGCTGTAATAAATACTATCCTCATTTATACTTCTGGCTCCGCGGCAGTCTGTGAGGAGGGAGGTATAAAAAGTAAGGACTGTAATAGCGGGGACAGCCTTCAGCCTTGCTGAAGCCCCTTATGTCTGGAGGCGCTGACACCAAGAAGAAAGATCCAGAGGAATCCCCAAAAGTTTACCTGCCTTCCCCCATTACATTGTGGGTACCTCAGCTCTTCTGTACCTCACAGGTAACCAGCACTACACATAACAATAGTCAAGACAAGATCTTCCAGTGGGGGGTTGGGACATGTGCTACAACATGTTATTGTATTGTGAATGTTTTATTGTGTTATCTTTCACCTCCATTGCATTACTGATTATACTGGCACCTCGTGATTAAATTATAGTACGAAATAATAATTTCAATTCACTTGTAGCTTTTCATTTTGAGATACTAAAAACCCAGCGTTTCCTTCCATATTTTCTAAGCTACAGCATGTGGTCACTGTCACATTCAGATACTGTGGTTCAAGTCCGTGCCAAACCCTAATGGCATTAAATGAGTTAACTAACTGGAACGGTTTCCTTTGCGCTCAGGAAAATGTCATTTCACTTCTATGTAAATGAGAAGGTTAACGGAAGGCTGTTGTCAAGTTTTTCGAAATATTAATGTATTCTAAACTGGTTGTGTATTTGACTGTACCATACACCGTACTGGTTATCAGTATTGGTACCTATCATAACCTCATTCAGCTGATGTTTTTTTTCTGTCAATAATGATTGTTTCTGTCCGATAGCATCTGCAAATCTGAGGGTTATTGGTAAAGCACACAGAACGAGATTAGGTGCTTGATATGTTGGCAGCAGGAGGTAACTCGGTTGCACAAGCTTGCCAACCAACACTCTGCCTGGTTACGTGACTGTTATTATTACTGTTTGCTGTTCTCACGCAACCGGGGCCAGGACTTATTGTGCAGGAGAATGCGAGCTGACAAACCTTTTATTCTTTTCAGCTCTCAGGTAACGCTACAACTGTCTGCAAGAATCACCAGCAAAGAGCGGCAGCCTGAAGGAATGAAGGGTGTGTGAGAGGATTATAGGGGGAGGGGAGGGGGGGGGGTGATGCATGTAAGGGTTGATGAGTAGTGTAGTCAACATGCTTTTAAAGGTGCAGTCTCTCCACAAATCGTTTAAGACACAGGAAAGCAAAGAATCCTGTAGTCACTACATCAAAGTATCTCAGCAGCAAATATGGACAAAATAATACCACCAGATTTGGCAAAGAAAATGAATCCGGGAAGTAATTGAATTTTTTTTTTTTTTTTTTTGCACTGGTTTTGTTCTCGTTTTGCAGCCAGGAATTTCGATTTCCAACTACCAAAGTGTGCCAGAGACTTTAGTGTTCCTGGTTTACTGGGGGACAGGGAACCTGGTGGCCATTTAATTTGTCTTTATTATCTCTGGAAATTGGAGATATCTTTGTGTATAACCTTTGTGGTCCTAGACTGGAAACCCTAAAGGTTGGGATCATGTAAAAAAAAATACCTTTAACATAAATACATGTACAATGTTAGTTATGGGATGGCCATCAATATATTGCCAACCCCTTCCAGCTCTGAGTGTGTTAAAAGTAGGCACCGATGCCTATAGTAATCCTGGCACTAAAACAGTTAATCCTCTGTGCACGTCACATTAGGGATATTCAGTATATGTACAGTATCCATGTTTTCTCCAATTTTTATACAAGGGATTGAAGAAACAAAAAGTTGTATACAAAAAAAAAAAATCCATCATATAATTCACTTAAATGTGGTGCTGTCCCTCCACAAGTGCACTAATTGGTTATATTGTATAGAAAAAGGTCTGGCTAAAATAAGCAAGTGGCAGCACAGCCGCCTGTGTGGAGTCCCTGTATGTAACAGGAACTGTGGTGTCCTGCTATGCTAAGCTCTAACTTTGTCAAGGAGGGACTTACCTGAGCGCCCTGAGCCTATAGGAGCTGTGCACTGACTGCGCTCCAGCCAATCAGTTTGCACAGTGTTTCCCAGGGGCGCACAGTGTTACCCTTTAGTGAAAGAACCCAGCTGTACAGGTGAAGCTACTGTACCTGCCCCAGTTCTGCACTCCCCAACCACAGCATGCAGCTGGGCACAGGCAAAGGTGAAAGGGGCAGGGTACACTACTGACCTGTACAGCTGCTCCACAAGAGGTGGAGAAAGGGGAGGGGACAAAGGTGAATAGGAGTGGCCCTCTACCTGTCTCTTACCTGTCTGGTTGGGTTAGAAAGAGAGAAAAAAAAAAAAAGTTAAGGGAGGGGGGAAGGGGTGGAAGAGAGAGAGAGAGAGAGAAAAAAAAAGAAGAATTACCAGTAGCTCGAGTTCTGCCATCTCTTTTCCCCTTGTACACTTCACACACCTTTACCTGCACAGACTTGAAAGTCCAGTTCTACCAGGGAACTAGGGAGAAGATAAAGGGAAAGTTCATTGGATCAAACATGTCACAAGAGACGGACAAGTAAGTGATCATACTGGTTTTGGTATCTGGTGGCAGTCTGGGAAACTTTTTTTTTTCTTCTTCTTCTTTGCTTCCCTGTACTTGCTGGTGCACTTGATCTAATGAGTCTGGAGATCCTGCCAGGCTTCTCATCACAGAAATGTGGAATTGCTGCAATATTTTTCATTCCTAAAATATATATACATATTTTTAAATATATACATCTAGATAGATATATATTTTTTTATTTTTTTTTACTGGACTCTTCTGCTTGGAAAGGTTTCATGAGGCTGATCTCCTGAGTATAATCTGTTGGGACAGGGCCTGGGGAAAGAAAGAGTTTGGCTTTTGTGTGAATGCAACAAAGGGCTTTTTCTTTTGCAGTACAAACGGCCATCTTCTAGGATCTGTGTTCCTTTCCTAGGGATAGCAGGTGGGCTGTGGTAGGGGGAAGAAAATGATACTTTTTGTTGTTGTCTTTTTGGTATTGAGGTTCTTTTTTTATATGTGCTTTTATTTTAACCTATTCACTGCCAGGGGCACTGGCAGGGAAGGGGTTACCTTCCTTTCAATATCAAAGGAGCTACTGACACATTGTGAAGGACGTCCCCTGTGGAAATGTAGCTTTACATGTGCCATTGTGCTTTAACCCTTTCAGAGTTATTTGGAGTAATGTGTACCTGCTGCTGGCAGTGGAGAGGTTAACAACGTCTGTGTGTTGTCTTAGGATATAACTGCATAGTGCAAAGAATGTCATTGGTGAAAATGTGGCGTTTCGTTTGTGTTCAGGATTCATTTACTGTAGGGTTCATTGTAACCCAGTCGGTGCCAGGAGAGGCCGGCAATGCAGCCACTGAATGGGTTAAAGTTAAACCATCCTTATTACGGTGGGGGTAATATCATTTTATGAGTGACATTAGATACATGTGTTTTGTCCTATGAATATGTCAGCAGGGTTAGTGTATAATGTTAATTAGCTTGTTTATTTATTTTCCATGATAAAAATTTACAGCCCATGTACTTGGCGCTTTACAACATACAGTATGATGCAATCAATGACAGTACAGGGATAAATGCACGTAGCATAAACCCATGACATATAGATGCCGCTCTCTTTCCTGAAGCACTGTTGTTCCAAGACCACAACTCCTTTTTTTTTTAACCCCATTCTCCGCCATGAGGGTGGCTGCACTAATCTGTCTGAAAAGGGGTTAATATCTCATCTGTCGATCTTAGAGCGTCCAATAGAAATGGGCTGCCCTTTTGCCAGTGATGGCAACTCATCCATCGCTTGGCTGAACTCATATCACGGAGATTTGAATAACTGATTCTGTGCCCCAGGCAGTCTGACTGAAGTTTTAGGTTTGGAGACAAGTCAGGACACTCAATCTCCTGAGACTCTCTGTCTTTCATCTCCAGCAAGTATTGTTCCCTATTTTCTTCCGTACAACCTATTAAGCTCCTCAACGGAAATATATGATGGTCAGTAACTCCTGTGGACACATGCCTTGGAACTTCAATTGTGTCAAGACATCTGTTCATGCATGTCTTGTCTATCTCTGCCCCAACTGAAAATCAACCTGCACTTCTGACTCTAAAATCTGTTCTGTTTAGATGGTGATGCCTGCCCCCCCCCCCCCAAATATAATTGACTCCTGTCCAATTTTTACAGTCGCTGATTTCCACTGGCCAAACACTGCCTCAAACATCAGTAGATAAACTTCTGATTTGGAGGATTCTCCTTGGGGCAGGGGTGGGCAACTCCAGTCCTCAAGGGCCACCAACAGGTCATGTCTCAAGTATATCCGTGCTCCAGCACAGGTGGCTCAATCTTCGACTGAGCAACCTGTACTGAAGCACGGATATCCTTGAAACCTAACCTGTTGGTGGCCCTTGAAGACTCTAGTTGCCCACCCCTGCCTTAGGGTATTAACTGTGGGTTAAGAGCAGCAAGCTGGGACAGGCTCTTCATGAAATCAACATTTCAAGCATGACAATGGTGTGTGGATTGATCCTTTTATTTTCACTAAAGGGCCTACAGGGGGCTGGAAGTATATGGAAATACACACTATAATAAATCTGTTTTCACATGTTTTAGGGAAAAGTGGAAGGGCAGGTACACCCTTTTCCCTTTGAGGACATAAACTGCTGCTTTGGCTCCTTTTTGGTCTGCTTATCATGTGACCTTACCCTGCCCAAATCTTCTGTATGGTGTGGCAGACACATGGATGGTGTCTTGTTCAAAAGGAGGCATGTGTTTGGATTTTTTTTAAATCATATCTATTATACATAGTTTCACTTTTATACAATTGAGTAGTATTAATATTTTGTTGTCTCTGTCTCTCTCTCTGTCTCTCTCTCTGTCTCTCTCTCTGTCTGTCTCTCTGTCTCTCTCTCTGTCTCTCTCTCGTCCTATTTTAAAAACAATATTGTAAACAAGCCTGATATGTGCAAGTGTTTATATTCTCCTTGAAATAATATAAATCTAATTCTTAAAATGTTATATTTCTTTGTCTTATTTCATGTTGCGAAAATGTGTGATTTTAAATGCTTGGGAGTTTTAAACATGGCTACCTCCTTGATTTAATTAAATGGCACCATGCACTTGGTGACAGATGTATCTTTTCACGCTGCATTTTTGGTGAAAGGCTTGTTGAAGAGGCTGTGGGCCAAGTAATTGGGGTAAATGGTGTTTCTTTTGCACTGAACATGGTCTAATGGAATAGCACAGTTTAGTAAAACGGGCTCTGCGTATTTTGGATAGCTAGATTAAATATGCTGTATTCAGTGATACCTTCAAACAACCAATCGGTGGTGTCTATTTCTCTGTTTCACTAGTAGCATTCCCAACTTTTATACTATTCTGTATCTTTCTATTAGGACAAAAGATAGCTTTATAGCTGTGATAGGAATGGGGCCTTCTGATATGCTAATTCTACATTAACTAAGAGGAGGACATGTATACAAAGTCTTGCATTTTCTTTGCTTCTGCCCCAAAAAGCATTGCTATAAAGGGTTAAAATGTGTATTTGTAATTAAAATGTAATGACTAGGCATGGGCATGTTGTATAAGAACTAAAAACATGTTCTATCATGAGTTGATTCCATGGTTGTTCTTATCTCAATTGTAAACTATTTAGAGAAATACACATTTTTTTTTAAAAAAAGTTTAATATACAGTTGCTATAAGATCTGGTTTTATGGAAACCCACGAATCGCCTCCACCAAATGCTTTGAACAAAATATTCAGACCCAGTTTGTATTAGCAGAGTGCTCTTAATATGGTTTCAGAAGTGTTTTCTTTATTTTGTATAGGAATGAAATACAGGTTTAAAAACAAATGTCTCTAGAAAAACAAAAAGGGACTTGTTGCTGCTGTGTTATTTTTCTGTGAAAAGTGAGGTGTGTGTGTGTGTGTGTGTGTGTGTGTGTGTGTGTGTGTACTGTATATAACATTTATAACATTTGTATTCATCCTTTCAGGACAAAATGGGAACAAACTTTGACCCTTTGTATTGTCCTTTCTTTAAAAAAAAATCATAGATTCCTTTACAATGCATTAAAGTAGTACCACTTGATACATTTATTTTTTTTACACTTGTACGGTGAAAGAACTGCATGTTTAATCTTTGGATGTTGAACGCCCTGCGGTTTTCGTTTGGTGTTGGCTTATGACTGAAAACATAAGGAAGCAAAAAACGAATATACATATAGATCACAAATCAACATAATGTAGTATACACGAACTGCGGCTTTTCCACCAAATGTTTTGGCACCAATTTAGGATCCAGATTTCTGCCATTGTAAATGCCGTATTCAAACCTTGTGGACAAGTTTCACTTCTTTTAGTGGAGTTAATCCTCTTAGGCTACGGCCCGAGTGTTCACTGCAGCACGTGCGCCTGGCGGCGCGTGCACAGGTGAAAGCCGCGATGTACTGTGATGGGAGGCGCAGCCATGACGTCAACAAAGCTCATGTAGAACTCAAAGCTGCTTCCTTTCCATTGACTGCCCGCTGACCATGTGATCGCGGCAAGGAAAGACAACATTCTTGTCTTCCCTGCCGGCGGATGCGTCATCGCGCCTTGCGCGCCCACACACACGGCGACTGGGGCCTGCCCCATAGAGGGCTGTGCTGTAGTGTGTGGCACGTATGCCGTAGCGGCCACTGGGGACTTGCCCTTAGAGAGGGAGACACTTTTTGGAGGTATGTAATCAACTTGGTACTCAAGCAAACACACCGTTAAACAACGCATGGAGAGATACTGTACCTGTGCACAAAAAGGAGCACACAAGATACGTGGGATATGTGAATCCAAGAAAAAAAGACTACCTGCCCTACACCTCCCATTAGCATGTCAGAGCAAGGAATAAATCTAGTACATGTTTCTGGTGGTGCCAAGTATCTTCATGATGGGATCTCCCACAAGCTGTCACTAGTAAAATCTTCATCCAAGTAAAAGATAAACGCACTCATCCGTTTAAAGCCGCAATACTACATTCCCCACTTTGTCGTCCCCCCCTTATTTTTATATGTAAAGTATGTGACAATGTATAATTCTACATTCTTAACTAAGCTGGCAATCATTTGATGCTCCTGTTATAAATCCGTAACAATCCTGATTGTGTGCCTAACATAATGGCTGCCTTTCCGTTCCAATCAATCCTTCAGTCAGTGTAACTCAGCAGCTACAATGTATCCGGAAATTAATAAGGTAATATTGACTTGTTACAGTTTACAGCTCAAACTGCTGGGAATACTGGCAACAAATTATCACAAATGGGAAAGTGTTACAAAGTTCTTGCACTGCTGGGGACGTGGGCTAAAACCTGCTGTGGAAATCAAAGGATGTGAAGTATATTAAAACGCATTAAAAAGGGTAATAAGAGTTGAATTTTTATTTTTTTTAAAGTCACTATTATCTAATACTACAGAACTGATTTATTTGAAAAAACATATAAGATTTCACATGTTTTGCCCCTTTAAACAAGTTATTAAGTGTATAAAAGACTTTAAGAGCACAGCGTTTCAGCTTATAGATAAATCCTTGATGTACCTGAAGAAGGGTTAATCTATATGCCGAAACGTTGTGCTCTAAAAGGCTTGTATATACTTAATAAATGGTTGGAGGACCTTGTTTAAAGCTGCAGTTCAGTCAATATCCTGCATGTGTGTTTTTTTTAATAAATCAGTTCTGTAGTAAGAAAAAATACTTTTAGCATTTTCTGTTTTTAAAAAAACAACTTTGAAAGACCAATTTTCTTGTATTCTATTTTAACAGCCATTTGCTAAGGCACTGCCCCTTCATGTCCTGTCACAAGCCCTGGCACGCCCCTTTGTCAGCCCTGCCCTCCCTCTAGCACTTGTCAGTGCAGGAGTGCTCATGAATATTCATGAGCTTCCACTGCCAGTCAAGCAGATTATAAACAAATCCCAGCTTTTAATATGTCACCAAATTTCGACCTATCAATACATGGAGAACGAATTGACCTGCAGATATACAGTTCTTTAGCTAATTAGAGATTGCCCACATAAAACTATTGAAGTAAAAAAATAAATGTAAAAAAAAAAAGACTGAACTGCAGCTTTAAACGGTCGAGTGCATTTATCTTTTACTTGGATGAAGATTATACCAGAGATTATAGGCCAATATGGATCTGTGAAGTACATTTAAATTACTTAAATTAGCATATATGCCAGTTGTGACGGGCCTTGGGTTATCTATAATGGATTAGGACATACGGTCGCAGATGTTCTGCCGTGACCAATTCTCCGCTGGCATCTGGCTGCACGGGGACCCTAAACTGCCACGTTGAACACTCGGCTGCTGGCCGTTTTGCCAATAAGCTAAGGGGTTTTAGGGTAAGGTGTAGCGTAAGTATTACGGGTTAAGATTAGAGGTTTTTAGGGTAAGGTTAGGGCTTACCTTGGGTAGCGAAGCAGCCAGCAGAGGGATGTCCCGGTGGTGAGGTGAGGGGTGGCTAAACGCCAGCGGAGATTTGGTCAAGGCAGAACGGCCGGGACTAAATGTCCTAGACCTAGAAATAATGGCTGTGTTAATGATATGAAAAAGTGTTCTTCCTGACCATGCATATCCTCAGAGCTCCGTCTAAGTTAATGTAGGGATATAACGAGACGTTAGGTAGGTCATACCTAAAGGTGACATTACTCCCATCGGACCCCAAACACCTCCACATGTTTTATAAAGGTATGCTGCACAAGCAACTTGGGACTCGAGCATAAAAGAGGCAAAACCTAGATTTTGGCATCTGGATGGGAGGTACGACCTCACTAACGTCTCATTAATTTCCTGCATTAATTCTAATGAAGCTCTGCGAATATGCGTTATGCAAAAAGTGTTCCTCCTGACATCATTAGCACTAATGTCCATTCTAGTTAAGGCAAGGTCCATTCCGGCTGAAAACTGCACTTAACGCTGCATTGGTGAGCTTTGAAGATACCCCTTAACGAGGCATTAACTTGGGTCAATACCGGACCTCTGTGGATCTGGGCCTTAGGCCATGACCATACTCCGCGCGATGGCACAAACAAATGCCTGACCTCTACGAGGCAGGCCATAGAGCACGCAATGACGTGGCCGATTTTCAAGCAGACAAAATATTTTGTTTTGGTTGCGCGATGGCCGGGTCACGTGAGCAGTTCAGCCAATGACGGTGAACCAGCTTCGTGTCGTCACAGCCACGCCTCCCCGTCGCGCATTATAGAAATCCCAAAGGCCACGGATCACTCAAGCTACAGGCACACCCGATGCCGTGCGTTCAGTCACGTGCGCCAACTATATCTGAGGCCTTAATGTTTTGGGATCAGGCTATGAAAACATCAGTGTACCTATAGATAACAAAGTTGTAGAATAGGTAAGCCCAGTCCTCTTTCTGGTGCATCAAAAAACCTTTTCAGTAGCCACTCCTATAATGAAAGAGTGGCTAGCAGTGAAAAAGATACAGGAGTCTATATAAGTTCATGAAAACAAGCAACAGAAGTGCCTATGTGTGTGGAGATATGCATGGTGTTGTCTGACCTATTTGGGGGAAGGATGGGGGGCAGTAACGGGAGACCATCTGTGATATGAGTCATCCGTACCACCTTCACAACAGCATCCCTAATGAAAAATCGCACTGGCTCAATACTTGTAACAAGATGTAGAAAATAAACACTCCTGTATTGTAACGAGTGCTCACCACAAACAGGACGGGACCGCAGGGCTGAGGTGGGGATGTTAAGAATACACCGACCAACAACCGCGCAACCGCGTCCGGGTTGCAGAGTCGTAGTCTTGTAGCTGGGTCGGTAGGAGAGGTCCAGAATAGTCGTGATACTCGCCATGGTCTGGGATTGGAGATGTCGGATGGTCGTTGCGCATATCCGGGGTCCAGGAGTACAGAGGTCAGAATGGTCGTTGTGCGTAGCAGAGGTCCAGGGGTCAGAGAAGGTAGAGGTCCGGGTACAAGCTGAGGTCAACAGGTACAAGCAATCAAGGCAGAATGCACATAGGCAACAGCAGGGCAGCAGGATGCTTGAGGCAAGCACTTCGCAACCTAAACACAAGTTTATGCTCAGCCAATTTGCCTAAGGGCTGGCTGAGCATATAAAGCACAGAGAGCCAATGGGAAGGCTGCAGACAAAGAGTCATCACAGGTAGACTGTGTACTGATAGGCAGGGGTGGAGTGTATCGCAGCTGTGGAATAATGAAGGGAATTCACGTTGTTAGTATTAACCCCTCGAGTATTTCTGGTCGTGCGACGCCGACATGTAGAGGAGACAGGAGCGTCCTCTGTTGCGTCACTGAATGTGGTGTGGGGGCAGAGCCTAGGTCCGGTGCCGGCAGAAGTACTGCGGTGCTCACGCAGCGTCACGGGGGTGGGACCGTGGTCCAATCCTCAAACGTATTGAACGTTCCAAGGGGCAATTCCTGGGTTGTGTGCTTCCTGCCGATGAGTAGAGAAAACGAAGAATCCAATGAGGAAAAAGCCGGTGCACAGCAAAAATTGGAGCGTAGGCTGGCCGTGAAAATCTGAGAATAAAAACTGTTTATTGTGCTCTATGATAAAGCACCTACACAGGTGTGAAACGCATCAGAGGACTTACCTGTACCTGCATGTTTGCTGATAGAGCACAATAAACCGTTTTTATTCTCGGATTTTCACATCCAGCCTATGTTCCAATTTTTGCTGTGTTCCAGATTCTTCGCTTACCTATAGATTCTGTAGCAATACAATGCATGTCATTTTTTTTTTTTTTATGGTCCACAAACCCTACTGATAAACGGCTCGGTGTAGTTATATCTGCTGATTTTATAAGCTAAGGCTTTTAAAAATTGAGTGAACGTTTCAGCCTGCTGAAATAAAAAAGGTGCACATAGCACTCCAAACATAAAGATGTACCTTATTCGAATATCATCTGCAATTCAATGCTGCTGCAGAACACTGCATATCAGTAGACAATGTTTTGGGCCTGTGAAGCCCATTATCAAGTCATTTACAGGCTCAGAATGTCCATTGGTATCCAGGGATCTACAATACCATTGAATTGCAAATTATGTTCCAATAAAGTAAGCTTTTCTTGTTGGAGTACTTGACACCTTTTCTTTGCAGGTACTTTTGGTGGTAAGGAAATTGCCACAGGCACCCTGAAGCAGCAACAACTGTTCAGAAATTGCTGGGTGTGGTGAGTGCCGTCCACATTGCTTACATTTGTACTGAAATAGTATATGAAATAGTAGTCTGCAGGTATCACGGTAACTGAATTGTTATGGTAATGTATGGTCCAAATTTATATTACTGTTTTAAATGTCCTTCCTTGGTAATTGACTTCTCACCCTTTTTAGAAAAGTATATTCTGACTTATTTTTATAGGATCTCCCATTCTTTCTTGTCATTTACTGATTTTGTAAAGAAAACCCCCCTGAAAGAACTGAATTAACATGATGACAATTAAGATTAAAGCCTTCACATGTTCCTACCCAACCAGCAACTCTACATCTACAGTAGCACCTCTTCTGTTTTTGTCACTAATGAAAGATAACGCTTGAGTGGAGGTATGTGCTAGCTCACCTATGTGCGTAGGTCAGGCAAATCGAGTCGGAATTCGTGAGGTGTATAGCACAAAGGTATTTATAAGATACAGCTCAACCCCCTTATAACGCTGTGCTTGGGGTCCAAAGAATCACATCGCGCTATAAGTGGATCGCATTAGAAATAATGTTCAATTGTATGCATTGTACAATAAAGTATTTAAGATATCAATAATCGTGTTGTAAAGTATTTATAAATACAAAAATTGGGAGCCACGCTTGCATCGCGTTATAACCGAATTCGCGTTGTAATGGATCGCGTTATAACGGGGTTGAGTTGTAATTGTGTTCTTTTACCCAAATAATGCAAACAGAAAACCCAGGGGCTAACCTCAAGACTCTATGTGTTACAAAGGAGCAAATGAAAAGTTACCAACAGTAAATGAAAAGGTCTCTTTAGGCAATGAAAGATGACCTTAAGCAATCCCTTCGGCTGCAACCCCATCCAAGACCCTTAGAACGAAATGACAACAAGAAACAGGGGGAGCAAGGGGTTAGTGCAATACGATTCCCAAGATAAAAAAATGAATGAAGTGGGCTTCCAAAAGGAGGATATAACCTCCTGGAGGAGAGAAAATGAAGGGAGATCTAAACTATAAAGTCCACAATACTTACACGGCCTAGTGTAAGTACGGGGACTCAGAGTGGTTTCTGTGGGAGTCCCACCTGTCCACTTCAATCCAGCACAACTGGAATAGATGTCGTACGCAGATCGGGTTCTGGCAGGGGAAATCCTCCGCTTGGCAAATGCGTCCCAAATGCGTCCCAGTATGGTACAAAAACACAGGTTGGCTCCCGCGTCCGGCAAAGCAGGGAGGTGGAATCACTGCATGCGGCTGCTCTCACCAACTACGGAGGCTCCCATGGTTCACAAACAGCAGACTGAAAGGAGCTACGCATTTCGCCGAGACCTCGGCTTCGTCAAGGATCATTTAATGCACATACAATATATAACACCATAAACAATCCCCACAAACTGCTGCGCAAGTGTGTGTCCGTGCCTCTCTTTAATAGCACCCGGCCCTAGATATACGGGTCTGTGTGAATGTGCCGGTACACTATTAGAGCTCTGATTTGGTGTAATTACGTAGTAGGCCTGTACATCGCAAATGCTCCAGTACCTATTACTTGATTTCCATTGAGGATCCCCTCTTGACACTCCTATCAGCCAGCACCTAATGACCTTGTGCGGATCTCTGTTTGCCTCTGTATTACTATCAGTAGTCCTGAGATCCCTCAGACTCTGCTCCTGCTTGCTACGTCCAGGCCTCTTAAAGACTCCTCTCCCTCTTAGTCCCTCCTCTCTCGAGTCCATTGTCTTTGGCTGATGCTGTGTCCATCATGAATCACATGCTGAGTGCACATTGGAGAAGAGTCTGGCAGGGGGGGTAGTGTGTATGAGTGCTGCATGCATTTTACAAGGATTTACATAGCATATCATGATATGCAAACACCTGCTTTTTCTTATATAGTGCTCATAGGATACACTGTATGTGTACATTTCCACACCTATGTCAATGACCCATAAAGCTTGCATGTAATGATGCAAAAGAAGATAAAATGATGTGCGTAAAGTTAGTAGGAGCTGAAAGTAAGATTTTTATTGGGTTGTCCATCTTCAGAGGTGGAGATCTTACTATAGGGCCGATACTGTATATCTCGTTTCTTTTAAAATCTAAAATAAAATTTTCTGCAAAATTAAGATGATTCTACAGTTATGGGTGTAGTACAACAAATACATATAATAACCTAATTCATTTATTTATTTTAACCTCTGGTACTAGTTACATAGTTTCATAATAGAAGAGGTTGAAAAAAAACGTACGTTCATGAAGTTCAACCAATGCTAAATTTAGACAACAGATACTTTATCCTATATCTATACTTACTGTAAATTGATCCAGAGGAAGGCAAACAAAAAACCCCAGTGAAATATCATCTGATGATATCTCATAAGGGAAAAAATAAATTCTTCCCTGACTCCAAGAATTGGTAATCAGATTACTCCCTGGATCAACATCAATCCTGTGTTTACTTATTTGATATATCCCTGTATACCAAGCATGTCAAACTCAAAGGCTAACACGGACCAAATAAACAAGGTTTAAGTTTATGTGGGCCGCAAAAAAACGAAAACTTAAATTTTCATAGAAACGTAGGTTTATTTTGAAAAGTACTGTGTGTGTGTGTGTGTGCGTGCGTATGTGTGTGTGTTGACCTCACCGAACCAAAAAAAAAAAAGCCAGACGGGAATGACTTCTGAACCCGTTAACCAGTATCAGGATGCCCCCTCTTAACAATTTCCAAAGCAGCAATCCCGCCTGGGATCTTACCTGATCCGCAGTTCCTCAAGGTACTATACTGCTTGGAGGTGTTCCCTACCTGTCTTCCGATGTCTCCCGTGTGAAACTTGAGGCCTTGCCCCCGCTGCATGCACAGCGGACGCTGCGCTCACCAGAGCCCTCCCCGCAACGGCGCCGGGCCCGCTGCGAGGGGGGGCCGCAGCGCTCGCGCGAGAGCTACTCCTGCTCTCAATAGAATTGAGAGCAGGAACTCGCATCGAGCGGCTCGGCACGCCCCCCGGCGGTTCAGCCAATGAGGGCGAACCTGCCGGGTGACGTCATGGCCGCGCCCCCGTCACTCCTCCGGCACGCCACCCCCGGTCTCTGCTCCTGCAGTGAGCTGCAGACCGGGGAATCGCCGGAACGCGCAGCCGAAAGCGCGGGCGCGCATTAGAGCGCCGTGACTGGGGCCTTAGCCTTGAGAGTCAGATCTGGAAGAAAGCAGAATAGGTTATTTCGGTGTAGGTATAGTGCAGTTAAGATAAAACAGAGAGGGTGGGAGAGAGAAAGAGAGAGGGTGGGAGAGAGAAAGAGAGAGGGTGGGTGACCTAGGATCACATGTATTTGAAGAATAAATGTAAAGGTACACTTACCTACTAAATGTCCATAGATACTGTCATAGTGCTCCAGAATGCCAGTGACAAGAGCTGTATTTTCCTGGTCATTGAAGCGAGGATTACGTGGCTTCTCCACACGTTTCTTCCGAGCAGGTTTAGGGTCAGAGCTTGGCTGGTGCTGACTGGACTCTCCTTCTTCCAATGGAAGAGCCTCCAAAAGCTGGCCACCAGCAAGCACGCCACCACCAGACACCCCATCAGCAACTGCGCCACCAGCAGCACTCCCAGCACCAGCACTCCCACTCCTAGCACCAGCACTCCCAGCACCAGCACTCCCACTCCCAGCACCAGCACTCCCACTCCCAGCACTAGCACTCCCACTCCCAGCAACAGCACTCCCACTCCCAGCAACAGCACTCCCACTCCCAGCAACAGCACTCACACTCCCAGCAACAGCACTCACACTCCCAGCAACAGCACTCCCACTCCCAGCAACACCACTCGCAGCACCAGCACTCCCACTCCCAGCAACACCACTCGCACTCCCAGCAACATCACTCCCCTGAACAGTACGTTCACTCCGACGCGTACTCGCACGAGTAGCACTCCCACTCCCACCAGCATCACTCTTCCCACGCTTTGCGGGCATACTTCCAGCACTCACAAAAAACAGACAAGAAATGTACAGCCAATCACACGAAACACTTCCACATATAAAACAAGACAAAGATATAAACAAAACAACAATGGACAAAGCTCACCCAATACACAACAAGTCTCTCAGTCAATATGCAAATCTTCAATCAGCCAGCTCTGTGCGTCTCTCTCTCTCTCACTCCCAACAACACAGAGAATGATTAGCAGTACACGTTGCCTTTAAATATGGCGCGCTATCCAATACATGCTTGTTTCGCCTGATTCAGCAAGATTTGTGATTGGGCAACCTAACAGCACCCCGCCACGCACGCCGATACACCTGTGTGTGATCGGCTAATCATCGTGAGAGTGGGCGGATTTGTTTTCGTCTTGATTTTGAAGGGATTCGGCACTTACTGCATACGGAGAGGAAAAATCGCCAATAACATGCCTAATCGGTAAGCTTGCCGATTTCACATAATCGACGCTTACTGCATGAGGCCCTAAGTGTGAAATGCTGTAATTTAAGAATCCATATCTCCGGTTCCGGAGGGACCAGAGGATCAAGGTTTGGGGTATCTGTAGTCACTGCTCCGGCATCACTGCAGAACCATCCTTGACCCTCTTGGACCAACCCGACGGAGTATGGACCCCCTTGAAAGTTCGGGACTTTTACCATTGATTCTAATGGGGGAAAAGCCGCATGGTGAAAAAATGACTATGTGTAAAATGTTGAAATGTGTAAGTCCATATCTCCGGTTCAGGAATGCCCAGAGGGATGGGATTTGGGTGACATGTAGCCAAGGTTCCGGCTTTAATGCATGCCCATTTCCAGCCCCCTCAGACCAACCAGACGGAGTATGGACGACTGTAAAGATTTGTGGATTTTCTCATAGACTTCAATGGCGGCGGTTCCCCATTGAAAGTCTATGGTAGGAAACTCCATTGACTACAACGGCAGAGTTGCTCCATTGAAACCCATGGCGGTGGAGCCCGTTGTTTTCAATGGGGATTTAGTGAAAAACTGAGATTTCTTTTAGCAGAGAGTTTTGTATTAAAGTGAAAAATTATTTAATGTGCATTTGTGTATCTCCGGTTCCGAAGGTCGTAGCAAGTCGCTTTTTGGACCATATGGTGTCCCAGTTCTGGCAATGAGAAGTGGGAAGTTTGGACCTGCTAGACCCAACGGAACTGGATATTTTAGTACGTGTATGTTTTATGTTTAATACTGTGTCCCAAGGTATGGACAAAGACCCAGAGGAAATTCTTTTGCATACCAGAATAGCAGATGGCCCTAGAGGCGACCCAATGTCTAGGACTTAAGTATTGTTCAAAGGGTTTTGTCACCCTCCCTGTTTACCTAAGGGCGGAGGAGGCTCAAACCAGAGCAGTCTTTAAGTGTCCCACTTCACACCTTTCAACAAAGGTTTTCCAGCCAGAACTCCAAATGGATAGACTGGCTGGCATTCCTGATGCAAATGTGGGGCTTCAGAAATGAGACCCCAGAGCTCTACTGCGCATGTCCCAACAAGCAGGGGGGCATGAATTAAAATGTGTTCCCAGGCTAGTGAGTGGCTGGAGGTAATTGAAAACCAATCACCTGTACTTAAGGTTAAGGATAGGGCCACAAAAGGTATATAATATGTGGTCAAGCCCTTATCCATGGTTGTTCATTGTCTTCATTGTCTTCATGTCTGCATGTCATCAGGCCTGTGTCTTTTATGCAAGGTCTTGGGATGATGCAGGTTTTGCTGTATGAAACTGCCAGTCTAGATGGGACTGTTTTCATTATTTTCATCTTTTAAGTAAGTGTCTATATTTTGCCTGTTATTTGTACATTTTTGTGTGTTCACCTTTATCAAGGAATAAATTATATTTTATCATATCTAAATCTCGTCCCAGTTCAGACCCAGTGATAAATATATATCAACTGTTATATATATTTATGTGTGACTTATACAGCCTGCCATAATCTCACCGTGACATACTCCACTAGTTATGGTCCCTAAACTCAATGGGACGGTAAGATTTTGTGTGGACCTCCGAAAGGTTAATGCGGTATCAAAGTTTGACGCATATCTGATGCCAAGGGTGGACGAATTAATTGACGCCCTTGGTAATGCGGAATATATATCCACGCTGGAGTTGACAAAATGATACTGGCAAATACCCTTAGAGGAAAAGTCCAAGTGCAAAACAGCCTTTGCCACTCCCATGGGTTTATACCAGTTTGTGACAATGCCATTTGGACTGCATGGAGCCCCAGCCACAATTCAGAGACTCATTGATAAGGTACTGAGACCCATTAGGACTTATGCTGCAGCCTACCTAGATTACATTGTTATTTATAGTAAGCACTGGCGGGCCCATCTAAATAGGCTGAAAGCGGTCCTCAAATCTCTAAGAGAGGCAGGGCTCACAGCCAACCCTAAGAAATGTGCCTAGGGTAAAGCGGAAACCAAATACTTAGGGTATGCAGTGGGAGGTGGAAAAGTAAGGCCACTAGCCGACAAGGTAGTTGCCCTGAAAGAAGTTCTGACCCCCCATACAAAAACGCAGGTACGCTCTCTGCTGGGTTTAGCAGGGTACTACCGGCGGTTCATCCCCAACTATTCGGAAGTGGCAGCCCCTTTGTCAGGGCGTGCTCACCACAAACGAGACGGGACCGCGGTGCTGAGGTGGGATAGGATGTAACGCCACCCACAGCCACGAGGGTACGTCTTGAGAGTAGAGTAGTCTGGGAGTCCGGATCGGGGCAGGAGAGGTACGGATGGTAGAGGGTGCTGTTTGCCAAGTCCGGGGTTAGAGAGAAGAACGTAATCGTTTACCGTTTGCCAGGATCGGGATGCCAGAGGTGCAGAGAGTCGTGTTGCCGTATGCCGAGTTCGGGATGCCAGAGGTGCGGGTAGACGTAGCGGAAGCCGGTTCGGTACACGAGGAAGACTGCAAAACAATACAGGACTAGGGAGGCAGAGAGTGATGAGAACAACTGGTTCTATGCTCAGCCAACGAGTCAGTGACACTGTAAGGTATATATAGGAGTGAGGGTCCAATGGCAGCGCAGCAAGGTGGGGGTGTGTGGAAGGGCCAGGCTACGGCAGGGATAGGTCCAGCATGAGTCTCAGGAGAGGAGCCATAAAGCCCAGTAGTCAGACTGCATTTGATTGCAGCAATGGTTTGAGGTGCTGTGCCTTTAAGGGGTTGGTGCGGCTCCGTGTGGCCGCGCCTCCGTGTAGCAGTGCTTGCGGGCGCGTGACCGAGCGTAGCCGCCGGCCCAAGAGTAGAAGAGGAGTCTTGGCATGCTCTCGCGCGCCCACGTGGAGCTGTGATCGGCGTTCCGGAGAAACGCTGCCTGCCTGCCGCGGGGGGACCCGTCGGAGCTGCAGGTGAGTGAGGAGCACGCCGAGGGCGGCGTGACTCCCAGACCATTACACCCTTTAACGGACCTCACAAAAAAGTGTGCCCCTACACAAGTGGTATGGTCAAGGGAGTGTCAGAGAGCCTTTGAGGACATAAAAAGGTGTCTATCAGAGGGTCCCGTCCTTAGAAGCCCAGACTTCAACAGCCCTTTTGTAGTGCAAACAGATGCATCAGAGATAGGGCTAGGGGTAGTGTTGTCACAACAGTTTGAGGGAGTTGAACACCTATCCTTTTCCTGAGTAGGAAATTGTTCCAGAGGGAAAAAAACTACTCAGTGATTGAGAAGGAGTGCCTCGCAGTAAAGTGGGCAATCGAGGCTTTAAGGCATTACCTGGTAGGAGTCCATTTTACTCTGGTGACGGACCATGCTCCACAGAAGTGGTTAAACAGTATGAAAGATTCCAATGCTAGGTTAACTAGGTGGTATATGGCCCTCCAACCCTTCTCATTTGAGATTCAGCACAGGCCGGGAAAAGAGAACGCAAATGCTGATTTCTTTTCTAGAGAAGGGGTGGATGGTCGGGCTTCAGCCGTGCGTAGCCCCAGCCACACACTAACAGGGGAGGAATGTGACAGGGTAAATAAAAGCCACCAGCTTTATGCCTGGCAGACATATGTTTAGTCTGCAGTGCAGCAGTGATGAGGTTAACTTCAGCTGGGAAGCTCATGGCAATTAGTTGAATCCCAGCTGCCTAATCAAGGTGTGTTAAAAACCCCAGGATGTGCACACATGCCTGCTGGTCAGGAGAGAGAAAGTTGCTGAAGAGAGTACTGATAGAAGGTCTGTCTTTTTGTATACTGTCTGAAGCAGGGAAATACCCTGAAACTCTGGAGAGAGAACAGCTTGATTTGAGGTCTGTTTTTCACAGTACATTTGTTATGAACTGTTGTGTTTACCCTGCTGAAGAGAAGCTCTTTTGTTTGCCATACTGAAGACAAGGAATTTTGTTTTGCATACTGCAGAAAAGCTATTTTTGTTTTGTGTGCTGTGTATTTTTAAGGCTAAATAAATATGCCTTGTCAAGAAACCCGCGTGTGTAGTTGCATGTACCCTGCAACAATGGCTAAGAACTTTTTGTAATAAACATTGGAAAATCCATCAGGGCCAAGGGCCTTAGATATTTTTAGTGCCTTAACTGCTTCCGCTAGCACTGTCTGAGTAATCTTACCATTTAAAACATTTATTTCATCTTCGGTCAGTTGGGGCAGGATAAAGTTTTCAAAGTAATTTGTAATTGCATCTAAGTTTAGGAACTGGGAAGTTACCTTGGTGGAATTCAGATTATATAATTTTGTATAAAATTTAGTGAATTCTTGAGTGATTCTTTTTTTCATTTTTCATTTAATATTGCCATTTTTATCTTTGACTGCCGTTATTTGTGACCTCACCCGCACTCCCCTTAGTTTATTGGCTAGAAGTTTATCGGCCTTATTCCCCTTGTCGTAGTATCGTTGGTTGGTCCATTTCAGGGCCCTCTCAACGTCTTCCAGTTGTATCTGTCTCAGCTCTGTTCTGGCTTCGACCAGGGATTTGTATATATTTTTTAATGGGTTGGTTTTATGTACTTGTTCCAGATTTGTAATTTTATCAGTTAGTTCTTTGTAAATTTTTAGCTTGACTTTTTTCTTGTGGGATGTAATAGAGATAAAATCGCCCCTGATCGTGGCCTTATGGGCTTCCCAGAGCATCGCTGGGGATGAGACTGAGCCTTTGTTGAGATTGAAATATTGACGAATCTATCTCTTACCAGTCCGAATGTTTTGTCCACTCCCAGGGGTCCATGATCATTGTGCAGAGATTGTAGGACATACTGCAAGCTTCTGGGCAGGATGAGTTGTCTCCTATCGGGATGGTTGTGATATAGGGATAACCCGGTAGAGAAGGCCACGGTCCATGTCCACTAGTACTCTTACTATGGCCACAGGTCTTACTTTATTGTAGGCATCCGATTGGGGCTCCTTTTCGGGGCTAGGAGCAGGGACACTATCCGAGGGTGTGGATGGCTGTTCTGCTGACTGCACAGTGAAGGCCATGGCTCCTGGGGTGGAAGTGTCTGACTTCAGACAGTCCCGTGCATAGTGACCTTCTTGGTGGCAGTTAAAGCAACGGTTGCTACAGGTCGCATTGAAGCCAGGGGTAGGAGTCGAGCTCCTAGGTGTCGAGGGGGTCTGTCGTGAAGGAACCTGGAGAGTATTTTCCTCAGGATTCTCCTTTGCACTAGACTTCTTGGATGGAGTGGCTTTACTCTCCCCTTTGGATGATTCCCGGGACGTCTTGGGAGTCTGAAACTGCAGGATGACCTCTTGAACTTCTATTTGGTCCATTAGGTCCTCAAAGTTAGGAGGATTCTCTGTATAGAGAGTGCAGCAGATCCTGGCTACAAGGGTGTGTGTAAGTGATGCTCCCCGCAGGAATTTCTTGGTTCAATAATCATCCATGCGGATGACCTTCTTGTTGAGCAGGGTCCACAGCACCAGCTGCAGCTGTCGAAGAAATTCCGATAATCCTTTCTGTGATGATGGGGAGGATTTGGCCCAGGATTAAAGGAGTTACACCCCAATTGGCCACCCTCTACCCTCACCTGGGAAGCAAGGGGTTAACTGGACTGAGGTCCAGTAATGTGTTTTTACCTCGCTTCAATATCCAAATGCTTATTCCCCTGTGTAACTGTATTGTGTTATCCTAGTGTTTGCACCCACACATACACTAGGGTTGCTGCGGGAGGGAAAGGGTTAATGTTAAAACAGTGATTCTAGCCCTTTGTTTAAATTACCCTCAAAGATGCCTGCCTACTAAATGCAAATGGTCAGGAGAGCGACCAAATGTTTAGGAAGCTGGAGTGGGTTGTGAGCGTTATAACTCACTTACAAACGCCTCTGATTTAGGAGATCAGAATGAGTGACCTTATTAAATATAAGAATATAATGAGATGTCCTCGGCTGAACATGCTAAGAGTTACATATGTGTATTCGTGGGACCAAGCCCCAACTAACGAATACAGAAACCTGAGGTTTAACAGATACTAAGAGGCAGATATTAATATCTCTCTTAATTTTAGTATTACACGGTAATATTTAGTCTCATTGGGAGCGTCATGTGTGACGGAATGTATTAATATGTCTCACGTGCCAGTAAGTACAGCTGAACTGAAGTTATGAAGTTATTTACAGTGTAAAAAAGAGAATGCACACAATGCGCACCAGGGATTAGGAAATGTCATTTAATGATAAAAATACACACAAATACTGAGGGGATCCAACCCCACCTCAGTTACAAATGTTACACAGCTCGGATCCAGTAAAAACATATGAACTCAAAGATATCAATATCCTTAAACAGTATAACACATAAAATACAATAGAGAACAGATGTAATCAGTTGATATAAAGCAATAATCCAAGATGGCTTAGAGTAAAGCCGCCATAGAGGTCTACCAATATAAAAACAGAAACAAATGCAATTAGTTAATATAAAACAATAATCCAAGATGGTCTAAAGTAAAACCGCCATAGAGGACTAACAAAGGCTGACAGGGGGAGACGGTAACTCACACTAAAGCAGATGTGCGGGTCCACGGCAACCGTACAGAGATCCGGATGGACTTTCAGCTGCTCATCTTTAAACCCTTCACTGTCAGAGTCACACAAAGGCCCCCCTGGTAGAAAAGGAATCAATGGAGTCCCATTCAGAGAAGTCAGGAAGTTTGTGCTAAAAACTGCATGTGTCCATGGAGCCCTCGAGTCTCACGGATTTGGGTTGTTGCTGGACTGATGTCTCCGGATAAACCAGCTATATAAAAGTGTAGAGCCTGACACCTCTGAGACTGGGCAGCACGTTATTATCAGTCTTTGTGTGCATGAAGCTTCTCAGCATCATTATTTACAGTGTATATGGAATTTTGGTTCTGTTCTGAAAACTGCAAACTCGCTCTGTTATGGTAATAGGCAAGCAGAACATCCTGCAAAGAATTAACATAGCCGGTGATCAAAGGCTAATTGCCTAATTGTTTATGCTGGGCCTAGGAACCCAGGAACTGTTTGGTTTTTAAGTGTGATACTTCGCAAGTCCAAAAGCTGCTTCAAAGAGATTTTTTCTAGACAGCGCGGCATCTTGAATGTAAGAGAAGGGTTAAAATGGTATATAAGCCAGAGTCACCCCTTACTCATTGTCTTCATGTATAGTGCTTGATGTTTTCATGTCTGCAAGTCTTCATGCATGAGTCTTCATTCATGAGCTGCAAGTCTTGCTGTGATGTCAACTGAAATATGGAAGAAATGGCCCATCCTGTATCCTGATGGCTTTCTTGTCATAATCTTTAAGTAAGTGTCTATATTTTGCCTGTTATTTGTATATCGTGTGTGTTCACCTTTATCAAGGAATAAATGATATTTTATCATATCTAAGTCTCGTACCAGTTCAACCCAGTTATATATATTTGGGTGTGTATTATTAATAGCCTGTCACAAAGCTCCCGTCACAGGCTTATTAATAAAACTGGTGGCAAGCGGCGGGATTGAACTGGACCTGTATTACTAGTGTTCTGCGGGATACTGTAATATAGTGGGGACTCGATGGTAATTCCGAGTTCCTGGGACTAAAGATATTGAACACACAGTGTAGAACATATAACACAAGATATGGCACCTCCTCACTGTTCCCCTACTTGTGAGAAGCATTGCCTCCAGAACCAAAGTGCTGGCCATCCGTCTGACTTGAGCCGGGCACCGAGACCGGAGGAGTGCTTCAAGACGGCGCGGGGACCAGCAGCCGGCAAGGCTGAGAGAGAGACAGCGATCGGTGAGCATGAAACCCGGCAGGCTGAGCAAAGATCCACAGCTGCAGCCGCTGTAACCATCAAACCGCCCAGAGAGCAGGGAATGGACCCAGCTCAGGGACGGCAGAGACTTGTGGAGGGAGCGAGTGGTCTCGGAAACCACAGAAGTCTTGCACCAGGAGAGGTAACGGCCGTTGCGGTGGCCCGTCCATTTTCCCTGAAAGAGCTAGCACTGGTGTGTGCGTTGGGCAAGACGTGGTTCCCGGCGAAGTGGACCCAGTTCCTGGCGTTGGTACCACACCGACCCGCTTATCCCCTCCCAGAGCCCGGCGCTTAAGCAACTCTGCTCTGGACTCCGTTGCCCCTTGCTGGGGTTAGTCCACCGGCGGCAGAGGAGCTCTGGAATGAGCCCGGCGCTCAAGCAACTCCGCTCTGGACTCCGTTGCCCCTTGCTGGGGTTAGTCCACCGGTGGCGGAGAAGCTCCGGCAGGCGCTTCGGCACTGCCAACAAATGGACCATAATAATGCCCAGTGCCCGGACCGTGCGCGGTTGGGCGAAGAAGCCCCTCAGGGCCAGAGCTCACGAGCTGCGGAAAAGATGACCCAGTTAGCGGCATCCTCTGATGGCTCCCGCCCAGCCAGGGCGACAACCCTCCTCGGGACGTCTCCTGGAGAACCTGGACGGGCTGCATCGGCAACAGCGGCGGAGAGCGGCGGCCATCCGCCTGATCCCGGCGGAGAACCGGCAGCGGCGGAGAAGAAGCCGCCACTCCGGCATCCTGCCAGCGGCAATTTTATTTGGGGGGAGGGACAGGGTTTGCGGGAGGGGGTTATTTTACCAAGTTTGCATGGAGCTGTGTTCCTCCACAAAGGCCTGGGACCCTTGTCCTGCACCGTTGTACCTGTACCCAACCCGGGCGCTGTCGCGGCAGCGGCCCGTTGCTGCCCAGCCCAGATGGTGCCGGCGGCGGCCACTCCAGTCCCCCTGCAATTGGGACCAACGAAGGCAGCGGTCTCTGCGGGGACCAGCGAGGTAAGCCAGACCAAGTCGCAGACTGACCCTGACCTATTTTTCCCTATGACTGTACCCTGTTGTTTCACTATACGGGTGACGGAGGGGTGGCAGGAGATAGGGGCACCAGGGGAGGGGAAGGAAGGGCAGCTTGTAGGGCAGCTAGACTTCCCCATTACCCTGGCGGAGCAGCAAGGGGACTCTCGGTTAAGAGCCCCACTGTTGCAGCCTGGCTATGGGCCGAAGGTATCAGGGGCTGTGGCAAAGTTAGACCACCCCCAGATTTCAGGGGTAGTGGCAAAGTTAGACCACCCCCAGATTACCTGCCGGCCAGAAGCTAAGGTGGGTGCATCTGCACCAGCAACCCTGAGCTCACCTCCAGTAATGGGGGCACAGCTTCAGGGAGAGGGGCTAGCCCCGTTAGCACCCAGCTCTAGGGTAGGAGTGCTTGGGAGAGGGTTGGGTGGGCCAGTGGGAACCGGGGAGGGAAGGCAGCAAGTGAGTCAGCCAGATTTCCCCATTACCCGGGTGGAGCAGCAAGGGGACTCTTGGTTAAGAGCCCCACTGTTGCAGCCTTGCTATGGGCTGGAGGTATCAGGGGTTGTGGCAAAGTTAGACCTCCCCCAGATTACCTGCCAGCCAGGAGCTAAGGTGGGTGCATCTGCACCAGCAACCCTGAGCTCATCCCTGGTAATGGGGAGACAGTGTCAGGGAGATGGCCTCACTCAGGTATCCCTAGGATCCAGGTTAGGATTAGCTAGGGAGAAGCGGAGTGACGGGAGGCTGCAGGTAGGTAGCCAGCATCAGATCTCCATGGGAGAAGAAGGGCTAGTGGTAGCCGGGGAGGGACAGCAGCAGGTATGGCAGCTAGAGTTTCCCATTACCCTGGCAGAGCCTCAGGGGGTTTCTCAGATCAGCAACCCCCTGTTGAAGCCTAGCTATGGGCTGGGGGTATCATGGGCGGTGGCCAGCTTGTGCCACCCCAGGGATACCTGCCAGCCAAGAGCTAAGGCGGTTGCATCTGGAGAGGTGCCCCTGAGCTCATCCCTGATAAGGGGGAGACAAGGTCAGGGAGGTAGGTGCACTCAGTTAGTTCCAGTGTCTGGGTTAGGATTGCCCAGGGGAGAGAGGAGTGCAGGTGGGCTGCAGGGAGGTAAGCAGCAGGCTGAGGTGCTGGGCCTAGGGGAGGCTAGGCAGGGAGGCACCGTGGAGCAGGGGGAGATAGGAGGTCAGTGGGGTGTCAGGCAGCTGGCAGAAGCTAGAGATGGGCTAGGTAGGCAGAAGGTCCCTTGTTCTGACTGGCCAGAAGTGACTCCCCTGACAGATTCCCCAGGGTTCCCAAAGGAAGGGCTGTGGGTAGATAGGCAGCCAGGGAGGAGAGTCAGGAGTATAGCATAGCAGCTACAGGTGGGCACAGGGCCATGGCAGGTAGGGTCACTACAGGATAGTGACATAGCTCTTTCCCAGACTTGGTTGACAGGAAAGCGACGGTCTGTGCTGGATAGCTGGTCTCCTGTTAGTGCAGAGTCTCTGGGCAGTGTGCAGCCTGGTCTGCAAAGGGGCCCCTTCACCATGGACTTGGTTCACCAGGCACGGGGTGGGGGGCAGAGGGAGGCAAAGAAGAATGCCCGGCAGCCACGGTGGAGCCCTGCTCCGCAGGATCTGGACTTCACTATCCACTGTGGCCAGGACAATGTACTGGACAATGCCGGAGGACAATTTTGCCAGGCCAACCCCTCAGGACTTATTGAGTGCTTCAAGGGCGCCAGTGGTATCCCAGTGCCAAGGGGAGGCAGCTGGGGCACCAGGCACCCCTTGAGCAGGGGGGGGTGTGACGATGGGGAGGATTTGGCCCGGGATTAAAGGGGTTACACCCCAATTGGCCACCCTCTACCTTCACCTGGGAAGCAAGGGGTTAACTGGACTGAGGTCCAGTAATGTGTTTTTACCTCGCTTCAATATCCAAATGCTTATTCCCCTGTGTAACTGTATTGTGTTATCCTAGCGTTTGCACCCACACATACACTAGGGTTAATGTTAAAACAGTGATTCTAGCCCTTTGTTTAAATTACCCTCAAAGATGCCTGCCTACTAAATGCAAATGGTCAGGAGAGCGACCAAATGGTTAGGAAGCTGGAGTGGGTTGTGAGCGTTATAACTCACATTTACAAACGCCTCTGATTTAGGAGATCAGAATGAGTGACCTTATTAAATATAAGAATATTATGAATAATAGTATTCGGCTGAACATGCTAAGAGTTACATATGTGTATTCGTGGGACCAAGCCCCAACTAACGCATACAGACACCTGAGGTTTAACAGATACTAAGAGGCAGATATTAATATCTCTCTTAATTTTAGTATTACACGGTAATATTTAGTCTCATTGGGAGCGTCATGTGTGACGGAATGTATTAATATGTCTCACGTGCCAGTAAGTACAGCTGAACTGAAGTTATGGAGTTATTTACAATGTATATGGAATTTTGATTCTGTTCTGAAAACTGCAAACTCCCTCTGTTATGGTAATAGGCAAGCAGAACATCCTGCAAAGAATTAACATAGCCGGGGATCAAAGGCTAATTGCCTAATTGTTTATGCTGGGCCCAGGGACCCAGGAACTGTTTGGTTTTTAAGTGTGATACTTCGCAAGTCCAAAAGCTGATTCAAAAAGCTTCAAAGAGATTTTTTCTAGGCAGCGCGGCATCTTGAATGTAAGAGAAGGGTTAAAATGGTATATAAGCCAGAGTCACCCCTTACTCATTGTCTTCATGTATAGTGCTTGATGTTTTCATGTCTGCATGTCTTCATGCATGAGTCTTCATTCATGAGCTGCAAGTCTTGCTGTGATGTCAACTGAAATATGGAAGAAATGGCCCATCCTGTAGCCTGATGGCTTTCTTGTCATAATCTTTAAGTAAGTGTCATATTTTGCCTGTTATTTGTATATCGTGTGTGTTCACCTTTATCAAGGAATAAATGATATTTTATCATATCTAAGTCTCGTACCAGTTCAACCCAGTTATATATATTTGGGTGTGTATTATTAATAGCCTGTCACAAAGCTCCCGTCACACTTTCCCATTCTTTTGTTTGAGGGCATGTGTGATGGTGAAGGGGTTAACCAGGCTTTATAATAAAGGTCAAGCCCACTTGGTTAACCTTGACCTGTATGTTGGGGTCTTAGAGTGTCAGCTCTGGGACCCAGGTGTCGAAAATGTATTACTGCAACTGTATACTGATTTTGCGACAATAAAGATTTCTGTAACTTTTGCCTTTACTGGGGTGCTGGGATAGGGAGATTTCTAGGCTGTTAGTTTTAGGGTGGATTTGTCGGAGAAAGTCTTTACAAATGTGTCTATGTATCGGGGTTCCAGAGTTATGGGGTACCCCAAAAGTTGTATCCGGAGATTGAGTGATATCTTCGGATACAGCTAAGCACATTACTCTGCCAAACTTGTACTCTGAAAACGTTCTTACGACTCACCGCCAGGATCCCTGCTGCAGCATCTTCCAGACAAGGTAAATGGGTGTGAAGGGGTTAAAAGATCTATTCAGTTATACACTGAGTCTTTAGTATAGCAGGGGCTCCCCAGTATAGCAGAGGTACCCACATACAGGCCCCGGTATCCTGAACCTAGTTTAGGGGTTATGGGGCTGCTCCAGCTAGGTTATAAAGCTGAGCAGGTTTTAAAGTGTCTAAAAGTTTTTTAAGTATTTTTCTAATGTTTGCCAGGAATGAGGCTAGTGAATGTAGGGCATATACACTCACTCCATCTGTGATACAAGGATAGGGACTCATAATTTTTAGCATACAGAAAACAGGACACCATATATTTTATTAAATGGGTATAGTTTAATGTGTATATTTATTGATTGATAGCCTGTATATGAACTGAGGGCTTTCAAAGTCATGGATTCCGGAAAACCCAGCTGGCGACCAAGCTTGGTGCCTCTGTGTCTGTCCGGAGTCCTTACTTGAAAGGCTCAGGGATGCCAAGGTGGTAGAACAGGAGGGGAACTGCAGTTATACTTGAGTACCCACATCCTGGCCTAACACAAGGCTGTCCGATGACCATTTGCCAAAATCCAGATTCTGTGTAGCCTGAGCAGTGGGTGGGCTCAGTATGCAAAGAGGCAGAGGGGTCAGGTTAGCCCATGCCCCCTTGCTACCTGAGAAAAGGTGCCCACCCTGCTTTACAATACCGGCAAATTGGTGATTGGCTGGCAGGAGAATTCCCACGCTCTGATAGGCTGTTCAGGTTAGTGAAGGAAAGCCTGAAAGCTTAAGAGAGCCTGCAGCCATTGGGGAGCGCAGATTCCAAGCGCCAAACCAACAGCGGCGAATTCAAAGATGCTCAGAACTGAATAGATCAGAGCCGGCTTCAAAGATTTTCAAGGCAGAAAAGTTTCTAAGTCCAGCTTTTTAGAACGCAGCGGTTGCAGCAGGCATTGCGCCCAAAACAGTTCCAGGACTTTTGTGAGTAACTACCAGTCATTGGAAAGTGCTCTAAAAAGGTGATCTTAAGGAATTTCTTTCCGGAAACAGATTTATTTGTTAGCCCCATTCCCAGTAAGTGTGTTGATCTTGAATAGTGTAACTTTGTGTTTGTCTTTTCCGAGAAATAAATTACCATTTATTTTACCATCTTGTTTTGCTCAATCAAATGATCCCGGTTATAAAAAGGTGCTGTAGAACCTGGTCTCCCGTGACAGCATGTAACTGGGCCAGCAACGCAATGCAGTCGTCTTTAGTGCCATAGGCTTTGGTTAAGGTCCAAATCAGAGCTTGGGCATCGGCCTCTGCATGGCACTCACGATATAATCGCACTATGTTGGCTGCTGGGGGCTGCAGATAGTCCACGAGTCGCTGTCTGTTGATAGCGTATGTGCAAGTCCATTCTGTCAGCACTTGCACTCCACGATCTCTCCACTCTGCAAACTCCTCTTCTCCTGCGGCGTGGGCCGCACCCATTAGAAAGCTTTTAGCTTGCGATAGTGATGACCCTGGGAGGACTGCGCAAATTTGTCAGCCAATCTCTGTAGTACTTCCTCCGGATGAGCGTCGATTACGGCAATCCAACCGTCCACTGTGAGCTAACTCTGGATTAGCTTCATTCTGTCTGGGGCTATTCTCAGGGGATGGCCGTGCAGGCCCCACTGATGCTGGTCGGGGACTGAAATCCTCCATCTGTATGGGTAGGTCGGGGTATAAGAGCGGGCAACCAGTCGGTAGGGCTTTTGGAAAATGCAGGGCCCGGAGGCCATCATCTTCACTTAACTCGTTGCCAGCGGTTACTATGACTACACTCCAGCAGTAGGTAGGGTCCCACTTTCGGCCTAGGGCCCAGGCTCTGGCTAAACCAGGATACTGCCTTAGGGAGGTGGAGACTTGCTGTGGGGGTGTGCCGGCCAGGACGTCCCCCACTTCAACCACGTGACAGGGAGACTCGTGGAACTCCACGGCCCATTGACTGGCCTCTTGTTTGGAGGGTACGAACATGTTTCCCTAAATTTGGTTCTGCTATCTCGGGCACTCCAGATCTGAATCTCAGCAGTGCCTCCAAATGTAGCCCCCTTACCTTATGACTAAGGGAACTACAAGGGCACTAGACATGCTGCTGTACCTGTTTTGCTCACAGAAGGCCTAAGCCTCCGCCTCTGGGAGCCTGGGGTGAGCTCTTTCTCTTTGCGTGCAGTGCCTCCACCCTCACAGGAACTGATATACAGTAATAAGTGAAACACCACACAATGTATATGACTAAGGTTTACTGTGTATGTGAAGAAAATGGGCATAATCAGCGCATTAATAAAGGCAGTGTGCTCAGCTGGTTACCCCTATTTCGTATTGAGGATGAAGGGGTTAATTTTTCATGCACTGTACATGTCTTATTTTTCCCTCTGTCCCTTGTTGTCCCCATTTGGCAGGATTGTATGAGCTTGCAGTATAGTACACCCCAAGCACACACATATGAAAAATATAAGTGTGAGATAAGGGGGAACATGTATTTTCAATAAAGTGTATTTTTGCTACAGGTTTTAAACAGGGACAAGCAGGATGAGGTTTTTTTTCTCTCCTGTCATTAAAATGCACACAAGAACCAAATGTTTTGACACCTATGAGCTGGGTCACTTGCCTATGCAAGCTTCAAAGGTAACACGCCTGTAAGTCTCTCTGGAAGTTGCATATCAAAAGACCCAGAGTCAGGTGGGTGTGAATTGGCCAGATGGATGCTAAATAGGAAATCCTGTTGACCATTTATGCGAGCTCACATCCTGAGTTCCCCCTTCCAGCCTGAGAGGGGTCAGGTAAAGAGGGGAGTGCACCTATGCAAAGTAGCCAAGGTGGCATTGTCGCACATGCAGTGTGGGAACAGGAAATCCCTAGAGTGCCCACTCTCCAAACTGTGGGTAGGGGATTGGGGAATGAGAAAGGGTATGTTGGAGACAGGCTTTCAAACCCTATATACATGCCACCCAGGCCATCCCCATTGTCTTTCGTTTTTCATTCTACCATGTGAGTGGATTTCCAACACGCTTCTCATAGCAGAGAAGAGCAGCAGCACATTCCTGGAACACAAAGAGTCTTATTACATCGGAACCAAGGACAAAACTCTGCGTTAGGACACTGTGATTGCTGGGGGTTATCTGATTAACCCCAACGGACCAGAAAAGACTTTGCACATTCACAGAAGGATTGGGCTGGCAATTTATGCCCTTGCAAAAGGACTACATTTTAAAAGACAATCTTCTGGTGCTTTGCACCTTTCTGGACATTATCCCGTTCCTATACCAGTAAGTGTAATTACTAAGTGTATTCTGCAGTTGTCGTGTGTTTGCCTATCAAGGGAATAAATCTCAGTTTATTTTGCTCAACTTGTTCTGCTCAATTGGGATCCACAAAAATATAAATTTGTTAATAAGTGCGTCCATCGTGACAGTGTACACCTACTAAAACATACAATAACGGCAATAACTATAATAATATATATAATAATACACCCAATGACCCAACACATGGTGGTTCCCCCAAAGTACTGAGGGTTCCGTGGCACCTATACCCCTGGCGTCCTATCCCAGCAATTTCCACCTAAGTGTGAGGTAGGGCTATCCCCTGTGGATGTAGGTGCACATTGGGTACTTGCCTTGGTACTCCAGTATCCAGGTGCTGCTTAGTGTAATGAGTTGGAGCGGATCCCACGCAGTGGGGCCTCCAACACAAATCCCCTTTCTCCTAACGGTTCCTGATCCTCCTCGTAAGGTGAACTCCAGCCGCAGGGTCTCACCTGAATGTTCTGGGGTACTGCGGCCTGGTTATGTCCTGTTATGCCGTCCGTCCACCGGTGTAACACTGGTACTAAAGGGGAGAGTCCCTATCTGGGGTCTTTCTTATAACACTGAAGTTAGGTGTCACGCTGTGCAGCCCACAGACCAGGCCAGTCCCCTGTACTGAGGTGGGATGTTGAATATACACACTGACAGCAGAGGGAGCGGGTCCGGGATGTGGTTTTAGCGTGGCCAGGCCTGGATTAAGATTTAGAGTAGTCGTTGTACTTGCCGCGTTCAGGAGTATAGAGAGTTCCGTAGTCAAATCCGTTTCCGTGTCCAAGGGTCTGAGAGGTAAGAATCGTGATGGGTAAGCCGAAGTCGGGAGCCAGAGAGGTAAGTCAGACAAGCCGGTTCAAATCTGTAGGGGTAAAGACAAACAGGAGCACGACACAGTTTCCTGGCTACACAGGAAGCAAGGAGCTATGCAGAGCAAGGAAGTGAAGGCAAAGCAGGATCTTTAAAGCGACAGTGACCAATCCGGACGAGGGGCATGGCGGAGGCGTGTCGAGGAGCTGCTCGTGAGTGGCTGAGAGACCAGGAAATAGTATAGCCCAGCTGAGAGTGTAACACCAGTGCCAGAATCCAAGATGGCGACGGCAGAGTTCAATGTATGCACTGGGCGGCGGCATGGGTAGCGACAGGGGGCAGGGGCAGCAGCCGCTGCAGTACTGGTAGTGGGTAAGAAGGGGTCACGCCGCAAGAGACGTGGCCCCCGATTCCTTACAGTACCCCCCCCTTCAGGATCAAACCTCAGGACGATCCATTCAAGGCTTCTGTGGAAATTTCTTGTGGAAGCGGTCCAAGAGAACTGTAGCATGGATGTCCTCCTTGGGTACCCAAGAGCGTTCCTCTGGGCCATAACCCTTCCAGTGAACAAGGAATTGTGTCTTTCCTCTGGATACACGAGAATCCATGATTGTCTGGATTTCGAATTCCTTGGACCGTGACTGGTTTGGGTCTATGGGTCTTAGCAGGGAACCGTTTGCTCTGGACGAAATGCCACAGGATTGATTTGTTCCTGGATCAGAAAAGGCCCTAAGAATCGGGGTGCCAATTTCGGGGTCGGAGACTTCAACTTGATGTTCTTGGACGAAAGCCAAACTCAGTCCCCTGGCTTGTAATTAGGGGCCTGTTGACGATGGTGGTCTGCCTGAGACTTGAATTTCACAGCGGCGCTAAGAAATGCGCGGACTAAATCTTGATCAATGACTTCTGAAGAGTAGTTACCCGTTCATCAGCCGCCGGCACTCCTATCGGAATGTTTGAGATTGGCAGTCGACTTGGGTGGAAACCATAATTCACGAAGAATGGGGTTTCGTGCGTTGATTCATTACAAAGTGAATTGGTTGCAAATTCTGCCCAAGGTAGCAGGTCAACCCAATTATCCTGGGAATCGGAATAAAACACCGTAGGTATTGTTCCAGCGTTTGATTAAGTCTTTCTGTTTGCCCATTAGTCTGGGGGTGATAGCATGACGAGAAGGATAGCGCCATGCCAAGCCTCTTGGAGAAAGCCCGCCAAAATTTCGATATAAATTGCGTGCCTCGGTCCGAGACTATGAATGTAGGTATCCCATGGATGTGAAACACCTCCTTGGTGAAGATATCAGCTAGGGTGGGCGAGGAGGGAAGTCCTTTGAGTGGAACAAAGTGGGCCTGTTTTGAAAAACGGTCAACGATGACCAAAATGGTATTCATCCCTCTGGAAGGGGGTAGATCCACAATGAAATTGTAAGGAATCCGCTCCTCGGTTTACTGTTTGCCTTACCTTGCAGATCTGTGCGGTCCTGGAGCACTTCTCCTGATGTTTGCTGCAGCCTGGATTCACTCACCAAAGTAATGCTGCCACACGCCCCTTCTGCCATTGGTTCACGGACCTTTAAGTATTGCCTTCCCACAATGCTCCCTGCCGAGCATAGTCCTTCCTGGATGTCTCTGTGTTCTGCCATAAGCCTTGTCTTGTCTGTCGCCTTGGTTCCTGAGACCGGCTGCTAGTGTCACGCAGCGGTCTGTTCCTGAGCTGAAGCAGAGTACTCTCCTTGTTGTCTTCAGCCCCCTGGTTCCTGTGACCGGCTGCTAGTCTCATGCAGCGGTCAGTTCCTGTTTCCTGTGCTGAAGCTGAGTACTCTCCTTGTTACTTCAGCTCCTTGTTTCCTGTGACCGGCTGCTATATTCACGCAGCGGTCTGTTCCTGTTTCCTGCACTGAAGCGGAGGTTTCCCTGTGTATCTTCAGCTTCCTGGTTCCTGGGGCCTACTCTTTCCCTAATCTAGAGAGGCCGTGTCCTGGTTCCTGCGCTGAAACGGAGGATTCCCCAGCCCGCTCAGGACTCTTGCGCTGAAGCACTAGTTTACCAGTGCAGCTAGGCGGTGTGCTACTCTGGTCTGTCAACCACCTCCTGAGACCAGTACCATGGGCCATGGTCGCCGCACGCGCAGAAGCCACTCCAGCGCTCCTAAACTGAAGCGGGGCTCTACTGACTACCTGTTGCCGAACTCCTGCTTGAACAACGTTTACCCTTAATATCTCCAGTCCTGACCCTGGCGTGTCCAACCGACGATGCTGTCTTCTCCTATCCTGATCCTGCTACATACGACTACGAACTGCGCAATCCGGATCCGCCTGCGCGGTCTAAGGTCGGTGCTTTTACAACCCCACCTCAGCCACGCGGTCCGACCCAGGTTTGTGGCGAGCACAGCCGTGACAGAAATCCATTGAAATATGTGACCATGGACGTTCAGGTACTGACAAGGGCATGAGCAAGCCTGAGGGTCTTTGATGAAGAGTCTTGTTTTGTGCGCATACTGGACAAGCACTAGTAAATTCATGAACCATCTTTGCCATATTAGGCCACCAAAAAGTACGCTTGATAAGATCCAAAGTTCTTTTGAACCCGAAATGGCCGGCTGAATGGACAGAGTGGCCCCATTCTAATATCTTTTGATGAAACCTGGGTGCGGTATAAAGAGTTCCTTCCGGTACCTCTAGATCACTCGGAATTTGTGTTTGAGCTTCAACGATCTTTTCGAGAATGTCAAATGAGTTGGCGGAAATTATAAACTTAGAGGGTACATTAGTTTCAGGGGTTTCTTCGGATCTTTCCTCAGGAGAAAATTGTCGGGACAAGGCATCAGCTTTTGTGTTCTTAAAACCGGGAATATAAGACAGAGTATAATTAAATCTTGAGAAAAATAGTGACCAACGGGCTTGACGAGACCCCAGACGACGGGCATTTTCGATATAAAGAAGATTTTTATGATCGGTCAATATAGAAATAGGTTCGCGGGAACCTTAAAGGAGATGTCGCCATTCCTGTAAGGCCATCTTGATAGCCAAGAGCTCTCTATTGCCAACATCATAGTTCTTTTCAGCGGGCGAAAACTTCTTTGAAAAAAAACCGCCTGGATGAAGCTTATCTTGAGGGAAGAATCTCTGGGACAGGATGGCGCCTGCACCACAATCAGACGCATCAACTTCTAAAGTAAAAGGAAGACTAACATCGGGATGTCGCAGAATGGGTGCCAAGACGAAAGCTTGTTTCAGGGTTTCAAAGGACGAGACTGCCTGCGGAGGCCATACAGACGGGTCAGCTCCCTTCTTGGTAGGGGCCACAGTGGTGGAAAAACTTCGGATGAATTTCCTATAGTAATTGGAGAAGCCCAAAAAACGCTGGATGGCTTTGAGAGAGTTGGGCTGAGGCCAATCCAAAACAGCCTTAAGTTTTTCAGGGTCCATTGAAAATCCTTTATCTGAAATTATATAGCCTAAGAAGGCAGTAGAGGTTTGATGAAAAAGACATTTCTCGAGCTTAGCATAGAGATTATTGACACGAAGGCGAGCGAGAACGAGCCTGGTATGCTGGACATGATCTTGAAGATTTTTAGAAAAAAATTAGGATATCGTCCAGATAGACGATTACGAAAGAGTTGAGAACATCACGGAAGACATCATTCATAAAATCCTGAAAAACAGCAGGAGCATTGCATAAGCCGAAGGGCATTACAAGATACTCGTAGTGGCCACTTCTGGTATTGAAGGCAGTCTTCCATTCATCGCCTTCTCGGATGCGAACAAGATTGTAAGCTCCTCGGAGGTCTAGCTTGGAATTTTTTTTTGCCCCATGAAGCCTATCAAAAAGTTTGGAGATCAGCGGAAAGGGGGTATCGATTCTTGACTTTGATGAGATTGAGCCCTCGGTAATCAATGCATGGTCTCAGGGCTCCGTCTTTCTTTTTGACAAAAAAGAAACCGGCACCAGCAGGGGACGAAGAATTACGAATGAATCCTTTTTCAAGGTTTTCTTTGATGTATGCTGCCATGGCTTCAGTTTCAGGGAGAGACAAGGGGTAGGACTTACATTTCGGAAGAACAGCGCCGGGAACCAGATCAATGGGGCAATCATAAGGTCTGTAAGGAGGTAGAACCTCCGATTGTGTCTTGCTAAACATGTCGATGAAATCCGCATATGTTTCAGGAAGAGCGGAATCATTAGCCGGGGGCGTTTCCACTCCCGCGAGGACTTTGGTATGACCGGCAATGATGAGGCGTCTGACTCTGGCTCCCACTGAATTGTCTTGCCATCCCTCCAATCAATGCGTGGGTTGTGCTACTGTAGCCAGGGTAATCCTAGGATAACTGGAACGGCAGGAGAGTGCATGACGTCAAAGGATATGATTTCGGTATGAGTACCGGCAGAAAGGGTGAGAGGAAGTGTCTCTAACGTGATGAAGGCAGGTTGCAAAGGACGACCATCAATAGCCTCAAGGCCAATCGGCGATTTCTTAGCGATGAGCGGAATCTTGTTATGAGTTGCAAAATCTTGATCCACAAAGTTACCACCGGATCCTGAATCAAGAAAAGCAGCGGTGGTTACGAGAAAATTCGGACCTTCAAGCGAGTCTGGAAGCATAATTCTCTTAGGGAGTTCCTCTTCAGAGATAGGGTGAGAAGATATTGACCCCAAAATGAGTCGCTCTTGCCCCATTGGTCGTGTTTGTTCTTTGGGCCTTAAAGGACAAAAACGTACCGTATGCTCAGGAGATCCACAGTAGTAGCAAAGTCCCTCATTCCGGCGACGAGCCCTTTCGGCAGTCCGGTCAGGGGTTCTATCGGCAGTCCTGTCGGTATTACGGAACTCTTGACTGGCAATCTGCATGGGTTCCACAGCGTCTAGAACAGGACGAATAGCTGGGAAGGATCTGGGAAGAATAGGGTCAGAAGAGAAAATTCTGGGACGCTGGCGTTCATGACGGCGCTGTTGAAGGCGCTGATCCACTTGTATGCATAATGCGATCAATTCCTCCAATCCCTTGGGCCTGGGCTGGACTGCAAGTTCATCCTTTACAGAGTCGGACAAATCTTGCCAAAACACAGCAATAAGGGCTTCCTGGTTCCAATGCGTCTCTGCCGCGACAGTCCGGAATTCCAATGCGTATTTGGCTACGGACCTACGACCTTGAGACAATTGAACAAGACAAGCAGCGGCAGTATCTCTGCGGGCGGGAATATCGAATACCTGCTGGAATTCTTGGCGGAAGAGCTGGGTGACTTCCGCACGCAACTCCCAGATGGGAGAGGCCCATGCCAAGACATCCCCTGTTAAAAGAGAGTAAACATAGGCTACCTTGGTGCGTCCCGTGGGGAACAGGCTGGGAGAAATCTCAAACTGTATTTCACATTGGTTCAAAAACCCACGACAGGCTAGAGGGTCACCCGCATATGCTTTAGGCGTAGGAATCCTGAGTTCTAATGGCCGGTCGCCACCCTGCGCGGCTGGGGCCGGAATAGGCTGTAGTGAAAGCTGGGAAAGCTGTTGTACCAGGCTTGTGATCTGAGTTCCCAAAGTATCAATGTAATGCGCGAGTCCCCTGATTAGTTGCCCGCCTCAGTCAGGTCTGTTTCTGTTGGGCTCTGCATAATGTCACGCTGTGCAGCGCGCAGACCAGGCCAGTCCCCTATACTGAGGTGGGATGTTGAATAGACACACCGACAGCAGAGGGAGCGGGTCCGGGATGTGGTTGTAGCGTGGCCAGGCCTGGATTAAGATTTAGAATAGTTGTTGTACTTGCCGAGTTCAGGAGTATAGAGAGTTCCGTAGTCAAATCCCTTTCCGTGTCCAAGGGTCTGAGAGGTAAGAATCGTGATGGGTAAGCTGAAGTCGGGAGCCAGAGAGGTAAGTCAGACAAGCCGGTTCAAACCTGTAGGGGTAAAGACAAACAGGAGCACGACACAGTTTCCAGGCTACACAGGAAGCAAGGAGCTATGCAGAGCAAGGAAGTGAAGGCAAAGCAGGATATTTAAAGCGACAGTGACCAATCCGGAAGAGGGGCATGGCGGAGGCGTGTCGAGACCAGGAAATAGTAGAGCCCAGCTGAGAGTCTGTAACACCAGTGCCAGAATCCAAGATAGCGACGGCAGAGTTCAAGGTATGCACTGGGCGGCGGCATGGGTAGCGATGGGGGGCAGGGGCAGCAGCCGCTGCAGTACTGGTAGTGGGTAAGGAGGGGTCACGCCGCAAGGGACGTGGCCCCCGATTCCTTACATTAGGTTGGCTCAGGGCCTAGCTGGGGCGTAAGGGACAAGGGCTAGGCCTATACCAGGAGGCACTGGGCCCTGGACACTACCTGCTGTCTTGCCGCCTTCTCCAGCACTGAGCACGCTGGCTCCTTGTCCCAGAGGATATTTTGTTTCTCCAACAGCTCTAATCCAATTGGCTGGGACAGTCCCATGTGTGCAGTCCCTCCTGGCGAGGATTCTGGGACATGTAGTCCCGCTGCTGTGTGTGCAGAGCCAAAACTAAAATGGCCGCCACACTCCTGACTGCGCATGAGCACCTCGCCGTACTGCGCATGCACTAGAAATATGGCCGCCCCCACTCTCCCGATCGCACGGAGCTCCGGCCGGACCAGTACAGTTCCCCCTTCACTGGCGGTAATAAGGGGGACTCGGCTACATATATATGAAGGCAAAACAGAAAGCGCATGCTCCATAGCGCAAATGCAACCAACAAATTTAATATATAGAAAAGGAGTCCCCAATGCATTCGGTATCCCATTTTCTATATTTCATTTGTTGGTACGTATTTACACTATGGAGCTTTCTGTTTTGTCTTTTTTTAGAATATTTTTTGATGTGGAACACCATATACCATTTATTATTCTCCTACTGGACTTGCACGCGCTTTTGATTCCGTTCTTGTTTTTTAATTTGTAGGGTTTAGATATTGGTGACAATTTCCACTACTGTATTTGATTTACAGTCACCATTTCCTTTGAGAAATAGCCCCAAAACATTCTGACGAGGCTGCCAGTGTGCGTATGATATATATATATATACATTTATTTATTGACAAACATTTTAAATGCACATTTGTGAACAGAATCACAAACCCTCTCATATGATGGAATATCTTCAATATCATGTTTGTGGCACCACATGCAGCATATGCACACAGCAGCCTGTGCTGGGATTCTTGTCACGGCGCTGGTTCCCGCCCATTCCCAGCGCGCGTCCGCGCTCGTTTAGGAGCGCACGCGCTCACTGAAGACGTACGCCCCTCCTCCTCCCCGTGCGCGCGCTCAGGCCAATGACGTCCCTCCCTTGCGCGCGCTTCAAAAGGACGCCCCTCCTCCTGTTCCCCTCCCCGTGCGCGCGCTCAGGCGCGAATGACGCCCCTCCCTTGCAGCGCTTTCAGAAGGACGCCCCTCCTCCCCCCGTGCGCGCGCGCGCTCAGGCGCGAATTACGTCCCTCCCCACACGCGCGCGCTGCCTCCTCCCACCTTTTCCCGCGCGTCGGAGGCGCCGCCATTTTGTGGCGCTGTTGGAGCAGAGAGGTGGGGGCGGAGTGAGGGGAATAAAACACACGCAGCTTCGGGAGGCGAAAGAGAGACTGAGGAGGCGAAGCAGAGACGGGGGTGTAATTGCTTTGTCTTGTGTTTTTCTTTTCTTTTTTTCTGTATAAAGAGAGACCATCGGTAAGAATCCGGGAGGGGGCAGCGTTATTGTGAGGGAGGGGGTAGCGTTATTGTGAGGGAGGGGGCAGCGTTATTGTGAGGGAGGGGATAGCGTTATTGTGAGGGAGGGGGCAGCGTTATTGTGAGGGAGGGGGCAGCGTTATTGTGAGGGAGGGGGTGTGAGTTACCCGAGGCTCCGCTGTGGTGGGTTGTAGGCCTCTCTTCCCCCGGCCTTATCCTTTACACCTCATGGTTTGGAGGCCTCGGCTCTTGGTTTAGTAGTAGCAGGGTATAGGTGTGAGGCGGCAGCACAGGGAGGCCGGTTACACGCAGGCTCATTATCCCAGGGATTTGGTGTGAGGCGGCACAGGGAGGCTGGTTACACGCAGGCTCATTATCCCAGGGATTTGGTGTGAGGCGGCAGCACAGGGAGGCCGGTTACACGCAGGCTCATTATCCCAGGGATTTGGTGTGAGGCGGCACAGGGAGGCTGGTTACACTGAGGCTTATCCCAGGGACTGGGTGTGATGCAACACAGGGAGGCTGGTTACACTGAGGTTTATCCCAGGGACTGGGTGTGATGCAGCAGAGAGGCTGGTTAGGAGCGGCACAGGGAGGCTGGTTACACTGAGGCTTATCCCAGGGACTGTGTGACCGGCTGCTATATTCACGCAGTTGTCTGTTCCTGTCGCCTGTGCTGAAGCGGAGGTTTCCCCTGTGTTTCTTCAGCTTCCTGGTTCCTGGGGCCTGCTGCTCTTTCCCTATTGAAGAGGCCGTGTCCTGGTTCCTGCGCTGAAACTGAGGATTTCCCAGCCCGCTCAGGACTCTTGCGCTGAAGCACTGGTTTACCAGTGCAGCTAGGCGGTGTGCTATTCTGGTCTGTCTACCACCTCCTGAGACCAGTACCATGGGCCATGGTCGCCGCATGCACAGAAGCCACTCCCGCGCTCCTAAGCTGAAGCGGGGCTCTCCTGACTACCTGTTGCCGAACTCCTGCTTGAACAACGTTTACCCTGATGTCTCCAGTCCTGACCCTGGCGTGTCCACCGACGATGCTGTCTTCTCCTATCCTGATCCTGCTACGTCCGACTACGAACTGCGCAATCCGGATCAGCCTGCGCGGTCTAAGGTCGGTGCTTTTACAACCCCACCTCAGCCACGCGGTCCGACCCAGGTTTGTGGCGAGCACAGCCGTGACAGTATGCTCGGCCCCACAAACTCGGACCGCCCTGTGGTGAGGGTTGGTATGTTTCTGTCTGAAATCCTGTCCCGGCCTGTAGACCAGTCCCAGTTTGAAAACCAGTATCTGTGTGAAATACTACCCCTGATTGAAGAACAGATTATGTATGAAGGTTTAACCCCGTTGCAAAGACAATGCCGTAACGATCTCATTATTAAGGCTTACTGCCTCAAGGACTTAAAACAGTCTCTGGCCGCTTGTGTTTGCTCCCCTGGTTCCCCTTTAACTGGGATAATGTGAATCCTATCAAACTTGCCAACGCCCAAGATATACTCTTTGCCTTGGCCTGAAACTCTGAATCTCCCTTTTCAGCCCTTGAAGTTTTTCCTGCTTTAACCCCTGCTAGGCAGTTCTGTATGCCTTCCCTGTCAGAAAACGAATCCCTCCTACCTCCACGTACTCAGTTTGAATTTCTAAGTTCTGTTCCCAGGGTCATTCCTGTATTAACCCCTGTGGGGCAGCTCTCTGAGTCCCCTTTGGTAACCCCCTGTTCTCGCCAGCCATGGTCATGTCCCTAGCTCCAGAGGAAAAATCCCTTGTCTCACCTATAACAGAGGAAAAACTCTCTATGTTATACTCTCAGGTACTGTCTGCATTAACTCCTGTAAATTCTTGCTGCCTCCAAGCTAATGCCTTCATTCTAGCCTCAGAGAATGTGTTCCCAAGTCCTACAGCAGAGGTTGCATTAAATGACTTCCCCAAGGTTGTTGAATCCTTAGTTAGTTTTTGCTATAAAACCCCTGCTTCAGCTCAAGTCTCAGCTGCTGTGCCCCCTTAAACTTCGGCTAAAGTTCTGATTCCAGTTAAATATATTCAGTTACCAAGTTTTTCCCTAAGCTTGGTCGCAGAGTTCCCATTCCCGGGTACTTCGCTGAATCAGTCTGTCACCCAGAGAGCAATGATCCCTGCTTCAGCACATAAACCCGACATCGTGGAATCTGCAGTCATTTCTGATTTCCCAGACACTCCTTACCAAACACCCACTTCAGAGACCAGTACAGTTATGATTACCCCCCGTGTGCTGTCTGTGTTCTCCCCTTCTCAAAGCTTAGGGTTAAAACCGTACAGTGCTCAGTATGCCCCTCCTGGGGTTCGTGTGGTGTTCCCAGGAGGGTTTGCTGACACACTGTTTTCACTCAAAAGCAACGCTTTTTCATATGTGCTAGCTAGAAGCCTGCACATAGTTTCCCCTCTCTCTGAAATTTGCCTTGCCGGCCCTGATACTCGGAGAGGTAAAAACCTCCCTTCAGATTCAGAATCTCTTTCTATAGAGGAAGTCCTTGCTGTTAGTTCCCCTGATTTCTCTGCCCATGCAAACCCTCCAGGGATCAGCATATCTGTGGTTACCCCCTTAGTACAGTCTGAGACCACCCTGCCTATATTTCAAGTCCTGGTGTTTAAATCTGAGCTTTTTAGTTTTACTGCCCTTGCTAAACCTCAGTCCCTCAGCACTGCAGCTAAACGTGCTCCAGCAACCGTTGGGTTACTCGGGGTAAAAATTAAAATTCCTGTCTTAAAGGGTACTTTCTCACACATGTCCAGCAAACCTAGAACCTCAGTGATTGATTCTAAGTCACTTATCACTATATCTGATTTTCTCACTAGTCAAACCCTGACACCCTCACCACTGGCTAGGAGTCCCGTTATCAGAATTTTTGCACTAGTAAACACGCCTAAATCTGTTTTTGTCATGACAAGCACCCCTGTTAGGGCCCTTGCAGTTTTGGATAAGACTCCTTTTACTTCAAAGGTTTCTGCTATTGAGAGTTTCCACGGTTCCAACTTACAGCTTATTGTCTCTTTAACTCCCATCATTACTCTCCCATTACCAGTCACTGATTCCCAGGCACCAGCTCCTGACGCTAGTTCTCCTATCGGTACCCCTGCTTTGCGAGATGTTTCTGTTATGGATTCCGAGCATCCAGCTCCAGAGTCAATTCCTTTACTCGCTGCTGTTTTTGTAGTCTCTCAGGTCCCTGTCACTGAAGTACAGACTTCTGCTTCTGAGGTTAGCTCCCCTCCCTCCGCTACCCTTGCTCTGCCTGATTCTCAAGTTTCTGATATTAAAGCCCCAAAGCCTATTCCTAATCCCCAGACAATACTATCTCCCACTGAGGGTTCCCCAGTATTTGGGAGCTCCACTGCTGAGTGCTTCTCTGCCTCTGTGAAACAATGGTTTTCCCCCTCGGAACCTTCTGTTGCCCCTGTTATTTCCTTTGAGTTGGAAATACTCTGTACGTATCCCAAGATTTCGGTCTCTATGTCTGGTTCACTGCTTGCCTTGTCACCTTCCATACCAATACCGGGAAATGCTCCCACCCACCCTATACCCTCGCTGACCACTACCTGGGAGACCTCTGGAGGAGAAGTCCCTCTCATATTCCTACATGCAGAGGTCAGCCAAGACTTTGTCTGTCCCAAAGGTCGCCCGGGTATATTCGATCAACTATCAAGGCCGCTTATCCTAAATTCTGGTCCCATTACTAAAGACTGGGCTCCCAGTGGGGGTTCTTCTGCCGTTTCTGCTCCGGAACCCTTTGGTTCTTCACAGCCTTGGATTCCCAAGCCATTTCGCGGGGCGAGCCATGTACCAATGATATCTCTACCACCACTCTCATATCCTAGAACAGTACTCACCAAGGAACTACTCGTTTACGGATCCCCTTTCCGCCTAAAAAACTTTAGGAACAACTCGATGTCCCCAAGACCCGTGGATGGCCCTGTCTGGCCGCAGTTCTCTCCGGGGGGAGTGGAGTGACCACAAATCTCTGGACTATGACTCTAACACCAATCCTAGACGGTTCAGGAACAACTCCTGGTCCCCCAACTCTATGAGTGGTCTTGTTCGCCCGGAGGTCTCACGTGAAGGGGGGGTACTGTAAGGAATCCGCTCCTCGGTTTACTGTTTGCCTTACCTTGCAGAGCTGTGCAGTCCTGGAACACTTCTCCTGATATTTACTGCAGCTTGGAATCACTCACCAAAGCAATACTGCCACACGCCCCTTCTGCCATCGGTTCTCTGACCTTTAAGTACTGCTTTCCCACAATGCTCCCTGCCGAGCATAGTCCTTGCTGGATGTCTCTGTGTTCTGCCATAAGCCTTGTCTTGTCTGTCTCCTTGGTTCCTGAGATCGGCTGCTAGTGTCACGCAGCGGTCTGTTCCTGTGCTGAAGCGGAGTACTCTCCTTGTTGTTTTCAGCTCCCTGGTACCTGTGACCAGCTGCTAGTCTCATGCAGCGGTCAGTTCCTGTTTCCTGTGCTGAAGCTGAGTACTCTCCTTGTTACTTCAGCTCCTTGTTTCCTGTGACCGGCTGCTATATTCACGCAGTTGTCTGTTCCTGTCGCCTGTACTGAAGCGGAGGTTTCCCCTGTGTTTCTTCAGCTTCCTGGTTCCTGGGGCCTGCTGCTCTTTCCCTATTGCAGAGGCCGTGTCCTGGTTCCTGCGCTGAAACTGAGGATTTCCCAGCCCGCTCAGGACTCTTGCGCTGAAGCACTGGTTTACCAGTGCAGCTAGGCGGTGTGCTACTCTTGTCTGTCTACCACCTCCTGAGACCAGTACCATGGGCCATGGTCGCCGCATGCGCAGAAGCCACTCCCGCGCTCCTAAGCTGAAGCGGGGCTCTCCTAACTACCTGTTGCCGAACTCCTGCTTGAACAACGTTTACCCTGATGTCTCCAGTCCTGACTATGGCGTGTCCACCGACGATGCTGTCTTCTCCTATCCTGATCCTGCTACGTACGACTACAAACTGCGCAATCTGGATCAGCCTGCGCGGTCTAAGGTCGGTGCTTTTACAACCCCACCTCAGCCACGCGGTCCGACCCAGGTTTGTGGCGAGCACAGCCGTGACAGTCGGTAGTCCATTGCCTGATCTGCTGGGAGACCCTGATATGAGGCCTGGGCTTCTCCTATGAGGAGTGGTCCCAAAGCAGTTGCCCAGCGATCTGTAGCCCAGCCCTGAGCTTCGGCAACTTTTTCAAATGTCAGTAAAAAAGCCTCTGGATACTCGTTCGGTGCCATTTTCCTCAGGAGTATCGGCGGTCTGTTTGCAAGTTCTGGACTGGCAGACCCTTGGAAATGGGTCAGCAGCTTGGCAATCCGTTCATCTTGTGCTGCCTGTAGTCTTTCATCTCTCTCCGCTTGCAGCCTGGCCTGCTCCTGCATTAACTGTCCCTGCTGTCTTGTCTGCTCGCATTGAAACTCTTTCAACATTTCTTCCATTCTTGTGTGTGTGTGTGGCCCTTTAACTGCAGGAGCCTTTTGAAAAAATCCCAGGACTTCTGAACACCATATGTTGCAGGGTACATGCAACTACACACGTGGGTTTCTTGACAAGGTTTATTTATTTAGCCTTAAAAGATTTACAGCACACAATAGCAAAAATAGCTTTTCATCAGCAAACAAAAGGAAAAAATTGCTTTTCATCAGCAAACAAAAGAAAAGGGGCTTTTTCTTCAGCAGACCAAACAAAACAGTTTCTATTTAGCAGACAGTCTAAAAATAAGGCAGCTACCCTTTTCTATGCAGGGGACAGACAGTTCATAATTTATCTACTTTGCTCACAGACCTTGTATCAGTAATCTCTTCAGTAGCTTACTCCTCTCTCCTCAACAGCCACCCCCATGTGTCTACAGCCTGGGGTTTTAACCTTGATTAGGCAGCTGGGATCCAACTAATTGTCCTGAGGTTCCCAGCTGAAGTTAACCTAGTCACTGTTGCACTGCAGACTAGACATAGGTTTTCCAGGCATATAGCTGGTGGCTTTTATTTACCCTGTCACAACCTGTCATATACATTTAAATAAATACATTTTATTTAAACACATACTGTACATTAATGGGCAAAATAACTATTATCCAGATATGGATAATAGATTATTTGCCCATTATTAAACATAAAACCGCATCAATAAAGTAAATAAATAGAGTTCTACTTTCCCCTGGCAATGTGATGGGTGTCCGGTCATCAAACAACCTCCGTTGGCAAAAAAATACATAGCAAATACTTTCAAATGCCAGTTAACCCCTTAATCACCTTAGCGGTTAAAAACCGTGAAAGTAATTAAGGGGTTAACCCACCCTGCCCCGATAGCAACCCTTCACCCATTCATTTGTACAGTGGGCATTCTAAGCCCCGCCCCCGGGCATCCTCATTCATTCTACAGTATTCATTCAACATAGAAAAAAACTTACCTGCTCCCGCATCCTTCTCTCCGCCGCCGCCTCGCCGCATACTGGGACCAGGGCCAAAACCCAGGACATTTCCAGGATGGACCGGCAACCGGGACAGGATGAAAAAAAACAGGACTGTCCCGGCAAAACCGGGACATCTGGTCACCCTATCTAAGTCCTACTAATAGATCGTTGTAACCTGATCAAACAAATGACACAAAAACATGATACTTTTTTCAACATTTATTTATCCACAAATGATTCAACATTCAATATCCATGTGTGAAAATGCATATGAACCTTAAGATTCAGTACCTGGTGGCACCCCCTTGAGCAGCAATGACTTCAACTAAGCATTTCCTGTAACTGCTGGTCAATCTCTCACATCGTATTTGAGGATTTTTTTTCCCCATTCCTCCTACATAACTGCTTTAACTCAGCAACATTTGAGGGCTGCATTGCATGTTCAGCTCTCTGCAGGTCCTGCCACAATGTTTCAATGGGAATTTATTGGAGAACTTTGACTGGGCCTTTCTAAAATGCAGAATTTTGTCTTCTGCAGCAATTATTTTCTAGATTTGCATGTATAAATGTATATAATTTATTTATAGAGTGCCATTCATGTACATAGCGCTTCACAGCAGTAATACATGTGATAGTCATATAAATAACAAATAATACAAATAACACATAATGGGAGAAGTGCTTTTAGACAAAAAAGTCACATTTAGCAAAAGGAGTCCCTGCCCAGGAAGAGTTTACAATCTAATTGGTAAGTAGGAGGAAAGTACAGCGACAGTAGGAAGGTGTTCTGGTTAATGCGTCTGCAAGAGGCAAAGGTTTATGTAAGAGATGTACAGTATAAGTAACGGAGCTACTCATATACTTCTTTATGGAGGTGTGTTTTAAAGGTGGATAGATAGGGTTCTAGTTGGATATTGAGGGGAAGGGCATTCCAGAGGTGTGGGGTAGTCAGTGAGAAAGGTATGGCAGGAGAGGGCTTAAGGCACAAAAGGGGCAGAGAGAAGACATCCTTGAGCAGAATCGGTATGGTGTATAGCGAGAAATTAGAGTTGAGGTAAGGAGGGTCAGAAGAGTTTAAAGCTTTAAAAGGGAGGAGGAGAATTGAGTGTGTGATACAGGATTTGATAGGAAGCCAGGAGAGGGATTTCAGCAGGGCAGATGTTGAGACTGGTTTAGGAAAGAGTAGAGTGATTATGTCAGCAGCGTTAAGGATAGATTGTAGGGATCACAGATGAGAGGCAGGAAATCCGGTAAGCAGGAGGTTACAGTAATCAAGATAGGAGAGAATGAGGAACCGTGTCAGAGAAAAGGACGTATCAGAGACAACAGAGAAAAGGACGTATCTTTGTAATATTACGGAGGAAAAAATGATAGGATTTAGCTACCTTTTGAATGTGAGAGGAGAAAGTGAGAGGAGTTGAGTGTGACCCCTGCGCAGCGTGTTTGTGCTACTGGGTGTATGATAGTGCTTCCAACAGTAATATGGAAGGAGGTAGTAGGGCCAGGTTTGGGAGAAAATAGGAGGAACTCAGTTTTGTACATGTTAAGTTTAAGTCGGCGGATGGCAATCCAGGATGATATAGCGGAGAGACATTCAGAAACTTTGGTCTGTACAGCAGGGGTAAGATCAGGGGTTGAAAAGTAAATTTGTATGTCATCAGCATAGCGATGATATATGAACCCAAGACATGTGGTTAGGTCACCTAAAGAGAGTGTGTAAAGAGAATAGGCCCAAGGACAGAGCCTTGGCGTACCCTCACAGAGAGATCAATAGAGAAGGAGGTTAGATTTGTGCATTTTGATTTGTGAAGAAATATAGGTTTGTTTATCCTTGGAGAGGACTGAGTTGAAACAGGATAGCATCAATTTGTAGTGAAGGAAGTCTGCGAGAGTGCAGGAACACAGGATGTGCGTGTGGAAATTTAGCCAGGGTCTGGGGCTAAAGGATGAGAACGACAAAGGGAAAGCGGGTTATGTAGATCAAGAGTGGAGGGCAGGTAGGGCATAGTTGCTGTTCCATGACCATCATAGTCTGCAGCAGAGCTGAGAGAATAGAGGGAGGAGCGTAGAGTGGAATCAAAGATGGTAGGTTAATAGAGGAAATGAGGGGTAGATGGAGGTGGAGAAAGGGAGAAGTAAGTGAGAGAAAATGTGATGAGATATGGTGAGAAAGAGGAAAAGGGAAAATGGAGGAATCAGAAAGAGAAAAGTTATTTTGTGAAAACCAGGTCCAGGTAGTGGCCATCCTTGTGGCTGCAGTCCACTGTTGAAGGCCGAAAGAAGAGGTTAGAGAGAGAAAACACAAAACAAAGGGAGAGAGGGTCATCAATATGGCAGTTGAAGTCCCAATGGAGTGGAATAGAGGAGTCAGAGAAGAGAAGTAAGGAAAGTCAGGATTAAAAGTGAGAAAGACAGAAGGAGGATGAGTAGAGGTAGGTGGTTGATAGATGACCGCACGTGGACTGGGAGAGGAGAAAAAAGCTGGACAGTGTGAGCTCCAAAGGAGGGAAAATAAAGAGAGGGAGGAATTGGAAGGGTTTGGTAATGGCAGAGAGAGGAGAGGAAGATCCCCATGCCTCCACCCCTGCAATCAGGGTGCGGAGTGTGGGAGAAAGAAAGGCCACCATAAGAAAGGGCAGCTTCCAGAGCAGAGTGAGCCAAGTCTCAGTTATAACAAAGAGGACCATAGCGTGAGAGAAAAAGAAGTCATGCACAGAGAGGAACTTGTTAGAAAGGGAGCATGCATTCCAAAGGGCACAAGAGAAAGGGAGTGATGAGGGAGGGTGACAAGGGATGGGTATGAGGTTAGAGGTGTTGACACCAGGAGTAGAAGTTGCAAGTTGGAGGTGAGGATGAGAGCATGTAGAAATAAGGCAGGGACCAGGATTGGGAGAGATATCTCCAGAAGCAAGGAGGAGAGGCATGGAAAGAAATAGAATGTGAGAGGATGATTTGTAGGGGTGTTTTTTAGTGCAATGGGTATAGCTGTGTAGTGTCAGAGGGTGCAGGTAGGAAAGGAGTTCATGTGAACAGAGAAGTGGTGAAGGAAGGAGAGATGGAGATATGTGAATAGAGTTAGAGACATAATGAGGCTGGTAGAAAGAAGCACGTATTTAAAAAAAAAAGGTTGGTCAGAGCAAATACAGTGGCGACCAACTTTATTCTAACTCGGCTAGCTCCGCGAATTTCAGATTATCCCGGTGATGTGCGGTTTTGTGTCATTTTCTCCCTGGGTATATTGCGTTATTTTTGCGGCTGTGATTTAAGCATTTTATTCCCGCTGGCTATAATACTGCAATGCCGTGTAAAAACGCATGGGGGCGTTTGCGAGCTGTTGTCTTTGAAGCCGAGAAATTCATGAATTGTAATGCAGTATATACTGTATATATACAGTATATACTGTATAACAACAACCCCTATAACCCCTAACATACACATACAGTACTGTATATGCACATCAATGATACTATAGGCCGTCCCCTGGCGATTTGTTTGCAGCAGAGAGAGATCCGCTGCTCTCTTTGCGCAAACACAGGCACATTAAAAATTATTTAAAATACATTTTTATTCATAGTGTAGATGTGCAGGGGGTCTCCGGAGCTGAACCGCGTTGGTTTCAGGTCCGGGGACCCCCTGCCTCCCGAGATATAGGCCCCTTTATGAGGTGCCGGTATCCCTCTGCATTTAAAGGTCCCGATCGCGTGACCGCGGCATGTAAACAAAGCAGAGGGATACCGGCACCCCATAAAGGGGCCTGTATCTCGGGAAGCAGGGGGTCCCCGGACCTAAAACCACAGCGGTTCAGCTCCGGAGACCCTCTGCACATCTACAGTATGAATAAAACACATATACCCGCAGATGAAAGCTGCAAAAGTAACCAGCGTCCAGAGCACAGGACCCCATAACCTTGGAGTCAGTGACCAGGAATTCGAAGCCGTACCAGCTAGAAGGAAACCAGGTGACATTCTAAAGGATACAGTATGCTGGGCCTGTCATGAACAAGGTCACACAGGAGAAGTATGTCCCCAAATTCTGAAATATAAACAGTGGCAACAGGAGCAGCATGATGAATAGTGTCTCCCACAGCTGCAAAAAAAAGCAAGGCATTGTGAATACAAGCAAGATGTGGAAGTTGATGACAGACAGTGTGTGCCCATGACCACAGATATCGCTGGAGCTAATAAAGCAAAGAGAAAGAAGAAGAAAAGTATTTCTCAAGTCACAGATGAGGTGACCGAACCACTTGAGCCTGTTATATCAGGATAACGTGCATCAGAAAGACGCCGAGATGTGCTGCAGACTGTAGTGATGGGTGGAATCGTTACGGGAACAGATTCAAAGAAAAAGGAGGAGCGAAGGGAAGCTGAATCCTTGAGCCAGGTGAAAGAGGCCTTAATCAGTCAGCGTCCGAATCCATAGACCCATATCCTGACATCAATGGGTAAGGATATTATTATATTGTCCCACAATGTTAAAGGATTCAATAGTCCGCAGAAACGGAGAGTGGCTATAGACGAACAGACCCCGACATAATTTTCCTTCAATGAACACATTTTTCTCAGACTAACTCCCCAAAATACATAGACAGCAAATACAGAAATTAGTATTCATCATCTGCCCCGGTTAAGAAAAGAGGGGTTGCAACATTAATAAACAATCGTTGACCGCTGAAAATAGACCATACAAAAAAAAGACAGAGACGGCCGATACTTAATAATAGTAGGTGAAGTCCAGGGTCATGCAGTGTAGCAAATGTATACGCTCCAGGAGAGCAAACCAGAGACTTTCTAAGTCGTTTTTTTTTCAATCTTAAGCAAAGTAGCCCAAGGATGTATCATCCTAGGGGGCGATTCCAACCAGACCCAGGACCCAGACCTAGATAGATGTACCCCAGAGACAAAAGCACAGACGGAGGTTAGAACAACCTGGCGGAGAGGGCTCAAAGATAACGGACTTACCGACATCTGGCGGGAACATCACCAAAGGGAGAGGGGTTATACCTTCTTCTCACACCCACATGACAGATATAGCCGTATAGACAACCTCTTTGTATCAAATAAATTGGTCTCGGTGATCTCCCATACAGGGATCCACAATATTTCATGGTCAGATCATGTGCCGATAGAGCTGCAGTGTGGTGCGCCCACTTTAGGTTAGACAGACCAGAAGCGAATTGGAAACTCAATGAGTTACTCCTTAAAATCACAGAGATTGAACAAACCGTGGGTCAGGAGATCAGGGCATACTTTCAGGACAACATGGGGATTGTCTCCACGCAATCTACCCTATGGGAAGCCCATAAGGCAACTATCCGGGGAATACTAATAGGGATTGCGGCCCGACGTAAGAGAGATATAAATAATAAGATCAAAAACTACAATCACAATTGACTGAGCTATCTACTCTACATAAAAATAAAAAAACTAGCTGCAACCGGAAAGAATGGCTAGACACAAGAACAAAACTAAATTTATTGTTGGCGGAGAGGGACATAAACTGGACTAAACGGAAGTTTTACGAAAAAGCAAACAAGCCAGATACTCTATTTGCCAATAAATTAAACAATAAAATCTTGAATTACCGTATTAATTTAATACAATTAAAAAACGGTGACCTTACATCTGACCCAAAACGAATAGTAGAAGAATTCAAACAGTACTATGAGTCTCTTTATGATGGGAAAAAAGTAGCTCATGGTGAGATGACCCATAGACAACTGAAAACATTCCTGAGGTCAGCAAAATTGCCTAACTTAAGCAGAGACGAAGGGGAGGGAATACAGGCAGACTTCTCGATGGAAGAGCTAACAGAGGTACTTAAGACACTAAAGCCATCAAAGGCCCCTGGCCCTGACGGATTCTCGAATCTTTACTATAAAAAAAATTAAAAACTCCTAGCTCCGCAGCTACTAAAATTATTGAACTCATTTCTAGCAGGTGCCCCTATCCCAAGTCAGATGCTCCAGGCGTCGATCTCATTGATCCATAAACAGGGAAAAGACTCAGCAGACTGCAAACGTTATCGGCCTATTTCCCTGATAAATTCGGACAGGAAAATATTCTCTAAATTACTAGCAAATAGGATAGATCGGCTCATGCCAAAAGTAGTTCACCCGGATCAGGTGGGGTTCATCACAGGGAGACAGGCGGCAGATAATACCAGGAGGGTAATAGATTTAATTGATTTGGTCCGAAGAAAAAACACCCCCTCAATGGTTCTGAGTTTAGACGCCGAGAAACCATTCAATCAAATTGATTGGCCCTACCTGAGAGAGACGATAGGAGCATTTGGCTTTCGTGGCAGGATTTTGGGCGCTATTCTGGCTCTTTATGAGGGACCGACGGCGAAGGTTAGAAACCAGGGCTTCCCGTCAGAGCAATTCCAGATAAAGAGTGTTATTCGCACTATGCATAGAACCGTTGGCAGCACACATTCGCCTCCACCCAGATATAACAGGGATTCAAACACAGAAGCAGTCACATAAAGAGGCCCTGTATGCGGATGACGTCATTTTAACGTTATCGAAACCTCTTATCTCTCTGCCGAATGTTTTCAGTCTATTAGGAGAATTTAACAAGATATCAGGTTTCAAAATCAATCAAACTAAGTCAGAAGCCTTAAGCATTAATCTGCCTAAGGCCGCCGAAAAACTGATAGAACTAAATTTTAGTTTTAAATGGCAAGCTTCCGAAATCAAATACCTAGGAATTAATATCACCAAAGATTATAAGGCCCTATATAAGGAAAACTACCCCAAACTAATACGGACTCTAAAAGACGAGCTCAGGACTTGGGCAGGATTCCGAATTTCATGGATTGGCAGAATACATAGTTTTAAAATGAATCTACTCCCTAGAATATTATACCTGTCCCAGGCGATCCTGGCCCAGGTAGTAAGGGAGGACATTCTTCTTTTACAGTCCGCTATGGTGAAATTTGTTTGGGGTAGTAAGAAACCTCGGATTAAAAATAGTATCCTCAAACGCCCAACCCAACGAGGAGGATTAGCGGTACCTTGCTTGTTATCGTATTTTCGAGCGGCACAATTATGTCAAATTGTACATTGGCACAGTCATCCCAGGCTCCGAAGGTGGGTTGAATTAGAGGAAGACTGCTGTGCCCCAGTCACCTTACAAGATTTAATCTGGCTGCCAACACAGGTACGTAAAAATACCAAAGAGCCGCTTTCCGCAGTGACTAGCTCCCTGTCAATCTGGGAGGCCACCAAATATCGCTATGTGCTGACAAACAGGCATACTCGTATGGCCCCTTTTTGGGTAACCCTGACTTCGCTCTGGGCCTGACAAGCAATAACCTTGCAATTTGGAAACAAAAAGGACTCACTAGGCTAATGCATCTGGAGGGCAGAAAAGCGATAAAAACCTTCGAACATATCAAATCTGAGAAGGAGATACCAAATTCTGAGTTTTTAAAAAACCTCCAGATTAAAGCATTCTACACAAAAATTCCAATTCGACCTAAAAGAACCAATTTTGAACAGCTCTGTTCTAGAAGAACAGAAACAGCGGGACTCACTTCTAGGATATACAGAGAGGTAGTGTGTGCAGCAAATGACAATGACACCAGACTTAGCTACCAAAAACGCTGGAAAACTGACTTGGACGAGACCTTAGAAGATGAAGACTGGAACTATATTCTACTGGTGGTAGCAAAGAGTTCCATATGCACCACGTTACGGGAGAATGCATATAAAGTTCTTATGAGGTGGTATGTGACCCGCACAAGATTAGCTAAGTTTGTCAAGGGTTACTTCCCATGGTGTCCTAAACAGTGTGGAGTACAGTACAGGCAGACTTGTTGCATATGCTGTGGAGCTGCACCAAAGTGGCCCCGCTTTGGGAAGAAATTCGGACCTGGCTGCAGAGTATACTTGGCATCTCTGTTCCCTTTGACCCCTAGTTGTTCCTGCTCGGTAGGCGCACGCAGGGGCTAAACAGATCAGAGCACAAATTAGTTGCACATTTTGCAACAGCGACACGGTGTGAGCTCGCAGCACTGTGGAAACAACCAGAACTACACACGATTCCTAAGATTAGAAACAGATTTTGGTACGTTTGCAGGATGGAACAGTTGACAAGTCTGGTCAACGACACCGGCACAACATTTCTCAAAATATGGTCCCCTTGGTTAGACAAATCAGATATCCCAGGGGTAGATGCTACTACTATTTGGCAGTAATAGGTGGAAATGCATTCTCCTCTGACAAACCAGTTGGAACGGAAGACGACAGATCAGACTAATAAGATACCAAGGACTGGACGGGACGGAACCATAACCGGAACGGAAGAAACAGCTGATAACTGAGTTCTAAGAAGAAACATCAAAGAACCACAAATCATCTATGATTACAATTCCCCCCCTTCCCCCTTCCGTCTGTGGCATGTGTCAGAGTTTGTCTGTGTGCCCCCTTAATGAGTCGAGTGTTTTTTATATGTGATGTCTTGTCAGGTCTGTTGGTTTTCCCGAATTTACAAAACTGTATAAAAAGAGATGTTTGGTTGCACCAATACAAGATAATGGGTTGGAAGGTTGCTTACTGCCTGTACCAAATATCCAATAAAAATTTGATGTGGAAAAAAAAAAGAAAAAAAAGAAAGAGGCCTTAATTTCTGCACTCCAAACTTCCCGCCATGATTATGTTCTGCGGGAGCAGTTGTATAAGGAGCGAGAAGTGAACGCCAAGGTACAGGAGGATAACGCCGAGTTACAGAGGTATATACGTCCAACTATATGAGAGTACGAGGCTTTGAAGAAAACAGAGCAACTCTTAGGGAGGGAGTTGGAGGAGGTGACGACGAGGCAGGAAAAGGCCAACACCGCAAATGCTACCATGGATGAAACGCAGAATAAATCTGATGGGCTAATTGCTAATCTGAAACAGGCATATGGGCTGGCTCTACAAGAGGTGCACAGTCTAAATACAGAGCTGGGCACTTTGAAAGAGGCCCACGAAACAGTCCTAAGTGGCATAGACATACAGTAAAGGTGATGTGGTGCTCAAGCATGAAATCCCATCAGGTTGTAATATAAGAGGTACACTTCTGGGACATGAATATTGTATCAAACCTAAAAAAGAGCTCCAGTTGCCCTGAAGGCAGGGGTAGATGCACAGAGACACCCCCCCTAACCTCATTGGGCTGGCCCCAGGTGTGTACTCACGAATAATTGTCACCAGAGATCCTCTCAGTCTGCGTGCTGTTGCCAATAGGGAGAAATCCAGTGCAGTGTTAGTTGGTGCAACGCACAGCATAAAAGGTGATAGCAGGTCTGGCAAAAATTTTTCTTTATTACAGGGACATAAAAAACGGAAGGCTGCAACCTTCTACGCGTTTCGTGCAGTCAAAATGCACTTTATCAAGAAGTGAGTTAACATGGTATACATCACACTATATATAGGAACAGTCTGCCGATTTGGTGCCAAAATCACTAATTGGTAACCTCATATTGATTGGAAATATGTAATCAAGCTGTGCAAGCGCCATGCAAAAACGGCTGATTACCTGTTCACACTACGAGAAGTCTGCCCCCAAACACACCTGCTCGGTGACACGCACCGCAGGGCAATGGAGGACCAAATCTCGCGAGATGCGCCTCAAGCAAGCCACGTTTGCTCGCGCATGCGCAGATTATAGTTTGTCAAAAAACAGACCCAAAATCCCGCGAGATGGAGCCACCAAGTTCCTAAATACTCGCGCATGCGCATAAATAACTCTATGTGAAATCGTAAATACATAATGATTGATAATTTGGTGTTACCACCCACAAAAACGGGGATAATTGTGGGATTGCCTCATAAGCCTATGAAGACACCCATTCATATACCCCACTGAAAGGGGAGGACACACCAACCATTAAACATAAAAACGCATGAGCTAGTCAGAATTGATGAGCCTGATCAGGCAGACTGTGCCATATATTTACAAAACATCCAATAATTGTAAAATCTAAAACCAAAAAATAATAAATCAAAATAAAAAAGTTTTAATTCTAACTTATACCTATATTAAAAACATATGTACAGCCTTCCTATGCGAACCTTTTTATGAGGTGGTGGGAGCATGTTTTCATTTATAATAGCACCAACAAATTTAGACACAATATTGTTTTTTACAAACGTTTTATTGACGACCTACTTATAATTTGGCACGGGAGCACTGACACATTAGAATCATTTTTTGAATATGTTAATAATAATGATCTTAATATTCAATTCACTACTAACTTTAATGCACATCACATTAGCTTCCTGGACATCTTATTATATGCAGACATGAACCAACAGATTCAAACAGATACTTTCAGGAAAAGCAACTCCAGGAATTCAATTCTTCGGGCGGACAGTTGTCACCCCAGATCGGTGATCACTGGCATCCCCAAAAGCCAGTACCTCGACGGGTTCCTGACTCAGTCTGAGGCTCTCACCAATCGGTTTATTGAAAGGGGTTATAACAGGGAGACCCTCCAATCCATAGTGGAGGAAATAACAAAAAGAGAGAGAAGTACATTATTCCCCACCAGGGAGTCGAGGGCGAGGGATGTTGGTCAAAAAGGGGATATGAAGAGACAGGGAAATACGCCCCCTCTGTTTATTTCACAATACAGTAAAGCCAGTGGCCAAGTGAATAAGATAATTAATAAACATTGGGGTTTATTGCGTATGGACCCTATTCTGGGTGAGTACACCAAAACGGGACCTAAGATTGTCTATAGGAAGGCTAAGACTATTGCCAACTATTTATCTCCCAGTGTTATTCCTGATATAATTACCAACACGAATACATTCAGTACAAAGGGTTCGTTTAGATGCAATAACTGCAGTATGTGTAGGTACATGAAACCTTCCAGATGTGTCTTTTCCCACAGCCCCCATAGACGTTTTGACATTGGTAATTTTATTAATTGTAATACATCCTTCGTGGTCTATGTCATCAATTGTGGCTGTGGGAAAAGATATGTCGGAAGGACAACAAGGGCCCTCAAGATTAGAATGCAGGAGCATTTTAGACTAATTAAGAGGGGAGACTTGGCGCACCCGGTTTCCAAGCATTTTTCTGAATGTAAGAAGGGTGGCACTGAGAACTTTTCTTTCATGGGAATTGAGAGAATTTTACCCAAAATGAGGGGAGGTGATCTGGTCAAAAGATTAGATTGCAGAGAGTCATTTTGGATCTTCATGCTTAAGACCCGTTTCCCAGATGGAATTAACATTAAATGGAGCATTAATCATTTTTTGAGCTGAATTATTATTGAACAGACCTTTATGTGAACAGTCTTTTTCTTTTCTTTTCCTTGTACTATATTTTCAGATATCTTAGTACAATCTATGGTTATACCTCTCTTGAATTTACCATTGTCCCACGAACAACAATGATAATTTTAGATTCTTGCTCTGATCAAATAAGTATAAAATATATACATCAAAATAAGTTATCAAATATAAGGTTTGATTGAGTCAGATTATTGCACTTATAAGCTTTATTAAATGCTATTACAAATAATATCTAGTGCAATTCAAACACATTTCTCCAAGTAGAACCACACTTTCGTTTATGGATAGATAACTGTGTGTCACTGTATATGGCTCTTCTTTTTTCATGATTTTGTAAGTATGTTGTATGTAAAATAATCAAGTAGTCATCCTCTGTACTTCTGGAAGGCTGTACATATGTTTTTAATATAGGTATAAGTTAGAATTAAAACTTTTTTATTTTGATTTATTATTTTTTGTTTTTAGATTTTACAATTATTGGATGTTTTGTAAATATATGGTACAGTCTGCCTGATCAGGCTCATCAATTCAGACTAGCTCATGCGGTTTTATGGTTGGTGTGTCCTCCACTGTCAGTGGGGTATGTTAATGGGTGTCTTCATAGGCTTATGAGGCAATCCCATAATTATCCCCGTTTTTGTGGGTGGTAACACCAAATTATCAATCATTATGTATTTACGATTTCACATAGAGTTATTTATGCGCATGCGCGAGTATTTAGGACCTTGGTGGCTCCATCTCGCGGGATTTTGGGTCTGTTTTTTGACAAACTATAATCTGCGCATGCGCGAGCAAACGTGGCTTGCTTGAGGCGCATCTCGCGAGATTTGGTCCTCCATTGCGGTGCGTGTCACCTGCGGTGTCCTGCGGTGCGTGTCACCGAGCAGGTGTGTTTGGGGGCAGACTTCTCGTAGTGTGAACAGGTAATCAGCCGTTTTTGCATGGCGCTTGCACAGCTTGATTACATATTTCCAATCAATATGAGGTTACCAATTAGTGATTTTGGCGCCAAATCGGCAGACTGTTCCTATATATAGTGTGATGTATACCATGTTAACTCACTTCTTGATAAAGTGCATTTTGACTGCACGAAACGCGTAGAAGGTTGCAGCCTTCCGTTTTTTATGTCCCTGTAATAAAGAAAAAATTTTGCCAGACCTGCTATCACCTTTTATGTTGTGCGTTGCACCAACTAACACTGCACTAAGTGGTATAGAGACTGTAAAGATGGAGAACCTAAGCCTGAAGGAAGAGGTTTTAAACCTGACAGGTCAGATCAGTGAAGGGACTGAGATGCTTCGCCAAGCACAGAAAGTGAAGACGCAATCGGCGCAAGAAAAATTAGAAGTGCAGGAAGCATGGAGAGTACAGAAAGAATTCTAAAAAAGAATGTGTCTCTCTGGAGCAGCACAAACAAGCAGAGCATATATTGCAGAGCCAGCTCCTAGAGCTGTGTGCGCATCTATAGGATGTCAAGGAGAAGCAGTGGGTCCTGCAGGAAGAAAGTATCCAGCTGCTAACGAAGTAAATGTGCTACAGGAGCGGCTGAGAACCCAGTGTGTCCAAACAGTGCAGTATGAGGAACTGAAGGACACCTTAAGCGTCACGAGAGCATCACTGGAGGTGGAGCTTAGAGGCCAGGTAACTCTGTATGAGAGGGAGCACAAGAAGGTCCAGAAACTGGAGCAAGAGCTGGAGAAGCAAAGAGGCCTGGAAACAGAAGCAATGGCGATCCTAGCACCAAAAGCTGCAGAGCACCAAAATATGAAGCAGACCCTAATGCAAACCCAGAGCCAGCACAGGGAAGAGATGAGGCCCTGAGAGGAGGACCGCATGAAGCACTCAAGAAACAGAGGTCTCTCGCTGAGGAACTGAACCGGCTGCAAAAAGAGGAGAGCATTATGACCCTTCAGAAACACAACAGAGCATTTATCCAAGGAAGAATAGCAAGAGAAAGCTATTTACGTAAATGCTCTGTGACTGTCACTATACAGTTGGCCTACAGAGGGAGGAAAGCTCGCCTGCTGTTTCGCCAGAGTAAAGCAGCCCGACTTGTTCAGGCATTTTAGCAAATGAAGCAACAAAGATAGAAGTATCAATACTTGAAGGAATGCGTGATTCTACTACAGTCAAAGGTTAGGAAGTACCAGCAATAAAGACAAACTGCTAGAGTGGTTCAGTCCGGATATCAATCCTACCTCCTAACCAAGCGAGCTGTGCATTCCTACAAGCATATCTGCAAAGCCGTTGCAGTAGTGCAATTTGCTATAAAGATGGTGTCACTAATAAGAATAGGACGGAAAAGTGTTCACGTTCATACGTGGGGAGAAGCGTATGAAAGAAAGGCTCAAATCTTCAAGTCTGAGCATACTGGCCACAAGATGGCAGAGATACAAAAGCGTGACCTAGAGAAGGAGCTCGAGGCTCTGAAGACTGAGCGGCATGCTACGTTGGTCTCTACACCTGCCCAGTGAGAGGTTTCTCAGATGAAGCTGGAGGAAAAGGTCACAACCCTAAGACAGACGTTTGGGTCACTGAAGCAGTCCATGGAAAAGGTGGCGGTAGAGATAAAGCAAGGGAGGTGCTCCAGGAAGCATGACCGCGATACCGTTGCAGTACTACAACCTACTTTCCACAAGGCATGGAATACGAAGGCCAAGTTGCGATACACTAGTACAGTAAGAATCCAATCATACTACAGTGCCCAGGGGACCCAAAGTGGATTCCTTGCCATGAGGGCAGCCACTGTGAAGAGACAGTCGTGAATGAGACGGAAGTGTGCCCGTGATCGTAAGAAGCAAAAGACAGCACAGATTGTCCAGCGACTTTCCCAACAGAGTAAGTTAAAGAGTCAAGACAGAAAGGCCCAAGCCTATGAGTCTGCTGACGGTAAAAGAGAGGCGCCATGGGGTGCACTTCGGGTTAATAGGAATCCCGACCAAGTTGAAGTACTAAATATAAATATTGTAGAACCCAACACTGAAGGTACGCTGATGGAGAAAGGTCCAAAAGCCATCACCGCGAAAGCGGAGTTTTTGGGAATGGTGCACAAGCCGCTCACAATGTTTCGCTGGGGGGAGGGATATGTGACAGTCACTGACTCAGCAAACTGGAATGGAGGTTATGTGTACTTTCCAGCACTAAACCAGTTAACCTACTGGTGGAGAACTGGATATACCTGCAGCCTAATTAAGCAGGATTCCTGAGACTGCAGGTTTAAAAAGCAGGAAGTGTCTCACACACATTTTTCCACAGGAGGGCAGAGAGACTTCTCCCGGCTAGGAAACCCCTGCGAGGAGGTTTGCTGCTGGGATCAGCTGGGACCCCAACCCAGGATAAAGATTGCTGCGAGCTGGACACAGCCGGTGTTCCTGCTTACTGTTGGAGCTACAATACAGTTAAGACTTTCTTATTTATACTTTGTATGTGGAGCGCATGTTTTGGGCACATAGCCAGATTATCTGGCTACCCTGTTAGTAAGAAGTTCTCAAGGAAGGCTCAAGAAGTTGAGTTAGTTTCCCTATTGGGAATAGGTTTTATTCTATAAAGATTGCTGCGAGCTGGATACAGCCGGTTTTCCTGCTTACTGTTGGAGCTACAATACAGTTAAGACTTTCTTAATTATACTTTGTATGTGGAGCGCATGTTTTGGGCACATAGCCAGATTATCTGGCTACCCTGTTAGTAAGAAGTTCTCAAGGAAGGCTCAAGAAGTTGAGTTAGTTTCCCTATCGGGAATAGGTTTTATTCTATAATTTGGTTTCCTTAAAGGGACAGTGCATCCAAACTATTTGGTTGTGGCTAATAAAGCACTACAGATTGAAGTTTCCCATTGTGTCTAGCGTCTTACTGATCCTGCCGCGAGTCTGTCCTGCCACAATACGTATATGGATATGTAAAATTATATAATGGAACATTAAAAATTTTGCGACTTTCTTTTTTGTTTCAAATAGTTTTTATTGTTTTTTTAGTTCCATGAAACAAGAACAATTACAATAATAGCATTAAAAAACAGGACATATAAAAACATAAGAACATATAAAAACATAAGAAACATAACGACATAAACACTCCTATAAGATAATAACAAAAAATGATATGGTATCATAAAGTTCAGGGCGATACTCTACAGTACACTCCAATACACTGTATTTCCCATAAATAGACACAAAAGAATTAAGAAGAAAAAGGGGGGGGTACCAACGTTGCTCAGAGGCATACACTTATACTTTTTCAAAACCAGGTTTTGATTTCTACCTTTTACCTCTTATGATACATCAATAGTATTGGTAACATTGGTGATATATGATGCAAAATTATATAGTAAGAAGGGTGAAAGGGGTAAGAAACCGCTAGCGAAATATCAAAACATCATAGCTCCAGCTTTATTCATTCATACTCTAGTTGTTAATCCAGGGTTCCGATGTCTTGTGGAGTGTTTAGGGAATGCCGACAACCTTTCTATTAACATTATATCATCTATCCTTCTTTCCACTTCTAGTCTGGGGGGTGAAGTGGGCTTTTCCAGGCAGCAGCTATCGAACTGCTTGCGGCTTTTAAAATATGATTGATTAGGCATCTTGTTGTGTGGTTCACATCCTATATTGCTTCGCTAGTAGATAGGTCAGTGGGTCTAATGCAATTTTGAGATCTATTGTGGATTCAATAATTTCTGGGATATAAATCCAGAAATCTTGTATAATTGGGCAGTTCCACCAAATGTGGACCGTTTTCCAGAGGAGGCCGCATCCTTTCCAACATCGATCAGAGAATTCGGGATATATCCGCCCCACAAATTCACAGTCACAGGAAATCCATACCAGACTTTCTAATGGTTCTGGTTTCCCTCACCTGTTCTCCTAATTGAGTAACAGGAATATATTGCAGTTAGTTTTGCTGCTTCAGTCTCTCTTAGAGCCTGGAAGCTGGGAGGATGCTGCTCCCCAGGATCCAATTTGGGGTAGACGCCCCCTCCCCCAGTGTTGCAGCATCTGAGGATCTATTGGGACACTGTCCCCATCTGACTGTTAAGGACTCAATGTTATATGTGTGTGTTATTTAAAGTTGGTAACTGGCTTACCCAGCCAACATTGCATATAGGGATATGCATGTGATTTAGACTTCTGACATGAGTAGGTGTTTGTTTTTATGATTTCTTTTGTTTCTTAAAGTGACAGTGTTTAAAATGTTTAGTAGCACTAATAGAAAAATATAAGCCTCTGGAGGTTGAGGGCTGAGTGCCCCTTGTGTGTATACACGTATTTGTCCCCCTTTTCTACAAATTAAACCCTAGAACACTGTGTCGCGAAGAGCCTGGGCAAAGGACATAAAGGGAGCTGTTTGCCACAACATACACACACACACACACACACACACACACACACACACACACACATCAGCCACGCGGTCTGACCCAGGTTTGTGGCGAGCACAGCCGTGACAGTATGCTCGGCGCCACAAACTCGGACCGCCCTGTGGTGAGGGTTGGTATGTTTCTGTCTGAAATCCTGTCCCGGCCTGTAGACCAGTCCCAGTTTGAAAACCAGTATCTGTGCGAAATACTACCCCTGATTGAAGAACAGATTATGTATGAAGGTTTAACCCCTTTGCAAAGACAATGCCGTAACGATCTCATTATTAAGGCTTACTGCCTCAAGGACTTAAAACAGTCTCTGGCCGCTTGTGTTTGCTCCCCTGGTTCCCCTTTAACCTGGGATAATGTGAATCCTATCAAACTTGCCAACGCCCAAGATATACTCTTTGCCTTGGCCTTATCATTGGACATTCCCGTAGTACAACAGGACCCTCTCTTCATGTTGGTTCATGCTCAAGACACACTCCGTGTACTTTCCCTGACTTTGGACATTTGCATAAAGGAACAGGACCCTCTCCTCGCCAGCTACGCTGCCGCTTGGCAGTCCACCTATGCTGCCAGTCCTGTCGCTAAACCTGGGGATGTATCTCCCTCTCCAGGAAATGACCAAACTGACTCACTATCACTGCCCCCTAATGTAGAAGCTGCCATGGTCCCTAGCCCTGATTGTACACCCGGGTACTCTGACACTAAAGATACGTCTACGTTAACCCCTGCTGATCAGTCCTGTGAGGTTCCCCTGGAATATACGTATAATTCTCTAGCCAACACTAAGGCTCTAGTATCCGAGAACAAGTCCCTTTTTCCCTCTATTCCTAACTCTGAATCTCCCTTTTCAGCCCTTGAACTTTTTCCTGCTTTAACCCCTGCTAGGCAGTTCTGTATGCCTTCCCTGTCAGAAAACGAATCCCTCCTACCTTCACGTACTCAGTTTGAATTTCTAAGTTCTGTTCCCAGAGTCATTCCTGTATTAACCCCTGTGGGGCAGCTCTCTGAGTCCCCTTTGGTAACCCCCTGTTCTCCGCCAGCCATGGTCACGTCCCTAGCTCCAGAGGAAAAATCCCTTGTCTCACCTATTACAGAGGAAAAACTCTCTATGTTCTACTCTCAGGTACTGTCTGCATTAACTCCTGTAAATTCTTGCTGCCTCCAAGCTAATGCCTTCGTTCTAGCCTCAGAGAATGTGTCCCCAAGTCCTACTGCAGAGGTTGCATTAAATGACTTCCCCAAGGTTGTTGAATCCTTAGTTAGTTTTTGCTATAAAACCCCTGCTTCAGCTCAAGTCTCAGCTGCTGTGCCCCCTGAAACTTCGGCTAAAGTTCTGATTCCAGTTAAATATATTCAGTTACCAAGTTTTTCCCTAAGCT